>JAQGBH010002703.1:0-23074 GCA_034698265.1 Sminthurinus aureus
GATTAAATTTTCATGCAAATTTTAATTTTTGTGCAGGCTGGTTTTGAAAATAAGGAGCTTATCAAACGAGCAGGAGAAATTCTCATGAAAATTGGATATCTTTTCCAAGTTCAAGATGATTTTTTGGACATTTACGGCGACGTGAGTGAGACGAAAAAAGAGGGAACGGACATTCAGGATGGCAAATGCACCTGGTTTCTCGTTCATGCACTGGATTTGGCCGTTAAAGATCAGCTGGAAATTTTAAAGGTAATAAATCAACAATCAACAACTTTTGATTTTTGGGTTTGGACTTTGTTATTTTAAACGAGCTTAAAATTTGTAAAGTTTTAAAGGTCTATTCCAATTTCAATTTTCCACGTTTTTTTATAGAAAAACATTGGACAGGAAGATAAGCTCAAAATCCAAAAGGTCAAGGATGTCTACAATCATCTGAATCTTTCAGGACTTTTCAAGCAATTTGAGAAGGAGGAATTTGACTTGATTTCACTTCAGATTGACCAAATCCCGTCGTTGCCTCTCCGGCAACTTTTGGGCGTTATTCTTGCAGCTAATTACAAAAGACGCGGATGACATCTATATCTTTATCCTTTATTTTTGTTAAATTAACAGTCTAAATCGGGACAAAGTTTATGAAAAAATTCAAAAAAATAAATACCAGCCTTTATTTTTACGTAAAAAAATCCAAAATTTTAATAAATACCAGTTTACTTCACTTTCAATCTTCATTGTTCAAGCAAATAATAAAAATGTAAAATTGCACGTAAAATAATAATAAGAAGAACTTTGGATTAATAATCAGATAATAAGATCATTTCTCTGCGTCTGTTTTCTGTCCTAAACTTCTCATTGCTCATGGGTTCATGTGTAACGTGGAAACGTCCCATTTTTCAATCCCCAGGCATAAAAAATAAGACTAAAATGTTCTTTTACTTTCCAACCTTGCAATTCAAGTACATAATACTAACGGGACAGAAAGTGAAAGTTACGGAGAAAGTTTAGCCCATGCTTTCACCACCAACTTTCATTCAATTGACATCTGGAGCCTCTTTCTGCAGACTGAATTCCTGCTGTTAGGGAAAAGAGGGAATTCGGAGAAAGAGAGAGCGCTTTCGACAACTTTCACCCGCTTGAACTTTCTCCGTGAAAGTAGAAAAGAGATCAGAACATATGCATAAGAGATGGCACTACGATGTGGTGCAATAGGGTCTGCATAAAACTGAAAAGGTAACTACATGATGTGTGTACAGTGTACAGTGTACGGATTGCAGTATACTTTCCTAGGTGATTTTTCATGATATGACGACTACGACTGAATGCAATCGGAACTTGAAATTCGAGCTCGGATTCGGATGTTATGAAAGCGAATGCTGAATACTGAATTGATTTAGATTGGTTACGTATTCAGTGCAAGTATATCTATTTCTCCATGCCTGTGTACACTGTACAGATGTTCATATCCGTATCCGTATCCATATCCATATCCATATCCGCGGCCGTATCCGTATCTATGTGAGCAGGAAGACGAAGATAAATTGGAAAGGAAGGAAGAAGTGGAAAAGATCAGGAATAACGAAGGAAATAGACAGATAGACAGACAGATAGGAGAAGTGATTGGATGTAGAGAGTTGAGCGTAGAACGTAGAACGTGGAGAGTTAAAAGAGTTATGAGTAATTCTTCGGTCCAGTGACTTGATGAAGAAAATCAAGTTGAGTTTTACTACTATCTTTTCCCAAACAAGTATGATACATACATGGAATGGTGAAAAGGAGATGAGCTAAAGTTTTATTGAGCCTGGTGCCTGATGAAAAGAGTAAAAGAACTGTGAATACTGGATAGTGGATACTGTAATTTTATATTATGTTTCATGTACAACTTTCCAACTTAGAACGGTAGAGCTGTATAAATTAGAAAGTAGTGTAGATTGTAGATTGTAGAATGATCATGCTCATGAATCCTGATGACAATATACGGATTTCTACGGGAGCAAAGAACGTGGCTTTAAACCGACATCCATAATATTTCTAGATTCTAGATTCTAGATTCAACATACTAATAGGAATTGGGTACTTTCACTCTCCTTTATGCACAGTTCTAGATTCCAGATTCTTACATACTTTCACCAGAAATATTATAATACTGAACACGCCTATTCATATTGAAGGAAAGTAAAAGAGAAAGTTGGTGAAAGTCTTACGTAGGTGTATTTATGAGACGAGTGTACAGATAGTCGTACATATCCATGAGATATATTCCATATCTTATATTTGGTTAGGTCGACTAACCAAACCATTTGATCATGATCTCACTCCTTGTACATCCACGTTGTGCTAAAATGTTGACTTTGAAACATGAAATAGGAAATATGAACATGTCTGCATTTTCCTTTTCCTTGTGACTTGTGAATAAGCAACTTTCTCTCTCTTGCCTATTCTTCTTATTCCTATTTCTATTTACATATATATGAATCCTTTCCTATTTCATCTGGTGCTGATTTTGATTCTGATGCTGGCTTTGAAGCTTCTACTGCTACTGCTACTGCTACTCGCTCTTCCTTTACGCTCCGACGACGTGTAAATTCTAAATCAATTTTGAAATTACTTTATTCGCTCTCCACGCCTAGTTCTCCAGTACTCCAGTATTCCAGTATCCTTCTGTAGTATTTGCTACTGGCTTCAAATATGAGCTGAAATATGAATATGAATATAGGTAGAGGCTAAAACAAACCTTGTCACTCGTCCCGATCACACATCACAAACTGTACGCTACGCTACGTCTTCATCAGCAAATCAAGTTAATACAGATTTCGTCTAGAGTGTAGAATCTGGAATCTAGAATCTAGAGTCTCTGTCCTTTTAATACAAAGCGAGTCATCCTCTTGGTAATGAAATGAAATATAATATTTATATTATATGTATTGAATTTGATGCTTATACTTGGTATTTTCTATTGAGGGGATTGAATATAGTTTTGTGCGTGTTAAGTATTATATATGATAAATTGTAGATATAAATGCAGATGAGATATCCGAAATCCAAATAACACTCCTCATTTTATTCAATCTAGTTTCCAGTTTCTAGTTTCTAGTTTCACCACGCTTTGCTCTTCCAGCTCCTGCTCATTGAGAATTGAGATTGGAGATTGGTAATTCATATGTATTGGCATTTAAAATTAAAAATTCAAAGGAGCTCATATCATGCCACGTAAATTACTGTTTTAGCTTACGCATGTTATTTCTTGTCAAGGAAGGAGAAGTGTCGAGCGAGGAAAAATATATGACATGATGTTAATATTAATATTGATACAATAATTCAAAGAACTGGTCAAAGGAGCGAAGCATTCATGTGCTCATTTTTATACCGAGTATCAAGTATCGAGTGTGTAATTTTCTGGGATGGTTATCAAAGTATGAATCTGTACACTGTACACTGTTGAAACGGTTAAGCGGGACCTGTGTAGAAACTAACATTGATTCTGTAAACACCATTAAAAACGGGTTTTCCACTTTGTAATTCCAGTACTTGAAAAAAAACTGGTTTCTGATCACTGGCTGGTATTGGTATTGGTAGATTGAGAGTTGAAACTTATGGAGAGTTTGGATACCTGATATTTGCTATTTATTTATGCAAGCATGATTTTCTGACAAGACAAAAATGCGTAGACAAAAATTGATGATAGTGATGCTAAGAACACGTGACATGTGACGTGCAAAAGGATCAAAGAATTCCTCTTTGATTTTCATCTTTTCTCGGTTCTCGGTAATTGGTAATAGACAATCAAGCTGTACTAAATTATTTACAATCTAGAATCTAGAATCTAGAATCTAAAATCTAAAAGTATCAATATCAATCATGTCTTTGTTCTGTCTTTGCCGGAAACATTTTATTGGAAGCCTAAATATAAGACAGTTTGTTCTCATTCTCAGTTCTCGCTACACTAAAAGCGTCATCAAACTCTACACTTGAAACTCGAAACTTTCGAATTTTCCAATTGTTTCAAGTGGTGTTTTATGTTTTACAAATCTGAAATCTGGAATCTGGAATGCTCACCGTCTCAAGTGTTTTAATTACAAACATGTCAACTCTAAATTTTAAGTCAGCTCATCTTTCTTATTCTCAGCATCACAATCTTCTTGCGTGGGGTTTTTTTGGTGTTATGGTAGCAAGAAAAATGTATTTATAGCATAGTTGCACAATGTACAACGACGTTTACATTGTACGTATTACGTATGAATTTTGTTGATTAGGATGAGCACAAGGGGGATAAAAGAGAATGGAAATGGACTATGGAGTATGGAGTGGGAGAGAAAAGTGGTAATGCGTATTGTGTATTTTGTATTCGTCATGTGTGCTCTGGTTTCAACTCGTTCCTTTTTTTCCATCACTTTCATATCCGCTCCGAGCTAGTCAGCTCAAAGACGTTTCCCCTTCTTGTTTTGTTACACGTACAACGCACAACGCACAAAGTATAAGGGGAGACGTAGAGGACTTGCTCTTTCTACCTTGACAATTGACAATTGACAAGGATGTGACGTGACGTTGGATATTGACATTGTACATTGTACAGAAAATTCTGGGTACTTGCTACTCCATATTTGTTATTGGACGGATGGAACTGACTGTCTAAAGTCTAGAGTCTAGGGTCTAGCATATATAGATAGGTGCGTTCTTTTTTTCTTCTCTTTCCGCCAGCGAGGACAAAATTCCTGCAACCAAGAAATGAGGAGAAGAACACGTGAATCCAAATTCAGCCTCATGCTTATCTCCACGATCCAGAATCCAGAAAATAGAGAAAATAAAAAGAAAGGAGAAAATTCTAATACATCCAACGCACACGTCTCATGTCTGCTGTCTCAAGTCTTAGCTCTGATATCTGATGTACAATACAAATTGTATTAGCAGCTATTTTGTTATTGGATTAGCTACCACTTACCAGTTACCGTACATGTTTACCATTTACCATTTACGCTCATATATACAGCCAAAGCCAATACGCCAATATCCAATATCCTAGACTCTAGATTCTAGAATTTAGACAGCGCAGCTCGCTACTCTCTAAGATCGAAGATATACGATATACAGTAGAAGCAAGACGAGTTGCTCATTTCTCTTCCTCCTCATAATCATAAGTTGAACATTGAACATTGAACATGGGAAAATCCTTCATCTCATTTCCCATCTAAGACAAAAAAGGGATGAATGCATTAGTCCGTCCTCTATTTTTCCTGTGAAAAATGCACAATCTCCTGACTCTTGATTCATTTCGGGATTTTAATCTTGTTCCAATTTCCAATGTCTCGGTTCCAGTTTACAGGTTTAAGTGTTCATTACTGTTTTTTATTTTAATAGCTATAGGAAATTGGAAGGCAAAGATAATTACACACACGTGGATGATGCGTATTCGATCAGCGTTAACGTAGTTAACTTTGAAAATAATACTGAAAATAGCAAGAAAAGTAAAGCATGGGTAAATTTTGCTCTTCTTAGAATTTGCTAGATCATTCTTTTTAGAGGCATCCAAAGTTTTGTGCTCCAGCTTTAACTGTTTTAAGACTAGCTGATTTTAGCTGAATTTTTTCTGGATTTTTCAATTTAAATTTTTCAAACTGCTTGTGGAACGCAGGCCAAGAGCCAAGACAAGGAAGAGAAGGACGACAGATAAAATGCACAAGAAAAATAAGAAGAAAACGGGTTAGTTTATTTTCGATACAATGTACAATGCGTAATGCACAACCTTCAAAATTTATACAGAAAACTTAGAGAATTCAGAAATTCTAGTAAAAGCATACGGAAGAGGAGAACTAAAGACTAGAGACTAGAGACGCGTTGAAATGGAGACTTGAGAGAGTGCCGAATACGACAGTGACGTTGACTATGACGAGAAGAGAACCATGAATTTTGCCTCTTTATCATTATCATTTTCCCATATGGACGGGGAATTTAATATAGCGGTGGTAACTACAGTTTTGAGTGGTGAATCTGGTGCCGATGTGGATGCTGATGCTGATGCTGATGCTACTGCTGGTACTGGTGCTGGTGGAAAATGATGTGAAAAGGTGTCATTGTCATTCAATGGTTCCTGACGCTGCTTTTATTTAGTGGAGTATGTGTAATAATGGGTGAAAAATCGGTTTGAATGAAGCACCGGCACTGCGTTGGACTGGAGCTGAAGCTGGAGACCAAAATCGTCTACTACTTTACTGTACTGTCGACTGCTCTCCTACATAATACATGCATATGTCCTTCCGTCTCAGATCTCAGCTCTAGAGTCTAGAGTCTAGAGTCTAGAGCTCAGAGCGGTTGGAAATGTATGGTGCATATGAGTGAGTAACAGATGGAGAATCGAGAAAACCGGGAGAAAGCAGAATCAGAATTTAGCGCGGATGCTATTCTATTCTATATTCTGTATTTTCCAGCTGCTTTCTCGTAGCTCGTTGCTCGTTGCTCGTTGCTGGTGAAGGACTGTGGTAGTAAAGTAGAGCTAACATCTACATAATGTCCATAAAGTCTATAATGTCTATAATGTCTATAATGTCTATACTTGGCCCTACTTTTCTCCATGAAATGTAATTGTATACCAATGTATTTGTTATGAACTTGTAGTTTGCAAAATTTGCAAGTGGGAAAGGGGAAAGGCGGACAATCACTACAGACTAACACAAGTCTATGTCATTCCATCCCTTCCCAGGGCATGGTATGGTATGGTGTTGACGGTGCACTGGCGATAGCGGGCACAAGAGAAGAATGAAAAGAAAACGATAAGAGAAGAGGACTACTCTAGACTCTAGACTCTAGACTCACTACTCATATGTACTGACACTCGCACACTTGCACACTTGCACGTTGTACATTGTCCATTGTGGAGCAGACCGGATGAGGATGAATATGTGAATATGAGAATATCTATGACGATGACTCACTAAAGATATGCAAAGTGCACATGAAATTGCCTCGGAAAGTTGATAGGTTGGAAGGAAGGCGAAGGGACGGACAGCCCTGGCTCAGACTCAGACTCAGGCTTACATGGGCTCTGGTTCTGGTTCTACTTCTACTTCTACTTGGGGTTCCAGTTCCAGTTTCAGTTCCAGTTATGGCCCTAGTACTTGCTCCTTTGCTGGTGATGGTAGCGGTAGTGGCGGAAGTGAAAGTAGTGGGAGAAAGTGGAAGAAGAAGGATCTCTCCTCATCAATTTCATGCATGATTTATGGGAAAGAATTTCATTTCAATATATTGGATCTTTGTGAAAATATCATTAATCATTGCGGTAGCTCCATTGCCTCACATCTCACATCCTATCTCCATCCTTCCGATATTCCGACTCTCCGATATTCCGATATTCCGATATTCCGATCCAAACCAAACTATAGTATACTTATTTACATGCTCCACTCTGTGCCCCATACCCCTTACCCCATACAAATAATAATGCTATTACATCGGACCAAACGTAGCCATCGACCTCCACTCAATCTCTTATTATAACTCACTTGACTCCCAAATTCCCAATTCAAAATCATCTGGACGCATTTGGACGGGCCAACAAGGAAGAAATATATTATGTAAAATAAAATGAGAGAAAGAAAGAAAGGGAAACAGAAAATTCATGCGGAATGTAAATTCACTCACTCACTCTTATTCCAAACCCGTGTGAACCAGAGCACAGAGCACAGATCTCAAGAGGAGTAGGGGAAGCGAGAATATAGCAACGACAACGGCAATGAGAATGAGAATGAGAATGGGAATCAAGTTTCCAGCTTCTCAAATCCAAATGTAAATTTACAAATGTATCTAGAAAACTGACAATAAAATACATGAGGATTCATTGGAATGCAATGCCATGCAAAACAGGACAATTTATGACCAAACAACTCCAACTCCGGCTCACCCTTTACTCCACTGTCCTGTGCTGTGCTCCACTGAATTAGGGACAAATTTACAAATCTCTTTGTGAATTCCGACATGACAATGTGCATCTGTTTATTTTGAAAAGGAAATCTATGCACAAATTTCAAGTGTCTCGAGTCTTGAGTCTAGAGTTTAGAATTTTGAGTCTAGAGTCTAGAGTATTTAAATAACAAGTTGTAAAAGGATTCCTACCTTCTAAATTCTAACTACATGAAGCAATATGTAAATAATGTAAATAATGTAAATAATGTAAATAGAATGAGTGTTCTACCTCCATAAAGAAACTCTATTGTCATTCAACTTTTCAACCCTTTCCAGTTTGCAAGAAAAATGCACATGTTTTCCATTTTAGACTCTAGACTCTAGACTCTAGATTCTAGATTTTAGATTTTAGATAAATTTTAATATTTTGCTCTACTTTTACTTTGCCTGGCCCTGGTTCTGTACAAAATACAAAAGTGAGGAAACAAAAGGTAGGGAAAAGTGGAATATTTTTTTATGATAATTTGTTTGAGTTGGTTTGCACTGGAAATTGGAAATTTGTAGTGATTTTGCAAAACAAAAAGTACAAGAGCTGACATGTAGAATGTAGAAAGATGGGAGACTCTAATGTGAAGAAAGATAGAGCCTATAATATAAAAATAAACATGAATAAAATAGAAGGTTATCAAAATGTTGGAATCTATGTAAATTTCTCTGATTATTCTGAGGGCACTGAAGCTGGCCGTGGCATGGTTGCTGAACCAGTTTTCAGTACAATTCTCCTGTTTGAGAGGAAAGAAAGTCGAGACGTGAGACTCAGCCTCTTCTTCCTCTCCTCATCTTGTCAACGAATACTAATGCGAGTTGTTACATCCAAAATACAAACACATTACATAACCAACATCCAACATCCATATTTAGAATCTAGAATCTGTAGTCAAAATGTTCTCTCGTCCCTTTTTTGTGCTATTTCTATTTCTATTTACTACTTACTATTTTTTAGTAGGGACAAATGCAAATACAAACACAAGTACAAATTTAAATATATGCAAACTCACATTTACTTATAGATACCGTAGGTTTTGGATGGAAATAGAATGCTTTAACCAGCCCACACAAAAATATTCATAGACGTTGGAAAATGTATACACACTTTTGAGCGTACTTTCGCGAGCTTTTTTGCGTCCTCGTCCGCCGTAGAAAAATGTATGAGCTCGTGTTGTCTAACTTAATTGCATCTCCATTTTGCTTTCTCTAGACTTTCACTTGGAGTAAATTCCAGCCGTCTAGAGTCTAGAATCTAGAATCTAGAATCTAGATTCCACAGTCTAGAGTCTAGAGTCTGGATTTCAGAGTTTGAGCTCTGGAGATTTTGAGTTTTGAGTTGCAGTAGTTCTAGGAAAAGAGTTTACGTTTACCCTTTACCGTTCACAGTGGAGACTTTAAGTTTAACGTACATGTAGAATGTAGAAAGTTTAGCTTTAACCATGCATTATCCATTCGAATCTCACACGCTCTCTCTCTCTCTCTCTCTCTCTCTTTGGGCCGGCTCTCATGTACGTTGTACAATGTACAAATCTCAGATGGTTCATTTCCCTAGCCTTCCCTTTTCCAGTATTCACTATTCACTATTTAGTACTGTTGACTGAAAATATGGCTTAAAATTTTGGCTTGTTACATCCTCTATCTGCTGTTTTCAGCGTGATGTTGAGTTGAATTTAGCTAAAGGATTCAAGGATTCAAGTATTCAAGAGTTGCAGAATACTCGGTGATTTGATATAATATCTGTGTGTGAAACACTGTAGATTGTACACTGTGCATTATAAAACCACGCTAAAATATAGATACTAGATACTGGATACACGTCAACGGGTCCTGATTATAGTCCAAAACAGACGTAAATGTACACGCAGAAGAGCGAGAGAGAGAGAGAGCGAGTTGGAGAGAGCCACACACAACACACAACACACACACACCCACTTACTTACCCAATGTTTATCATCTCCTGTGAACCTTGAAAACTCTCATTTAACTCTTCGCGGCGGTGGCTCCTTCATCTTCCTACAATTAACACTTTATCCAGCACTCCAGCAATCCAGCTCCAACCTCCGAACTCTAAACTGTAAACTGTAAACTCCAGTCTCTAGACTCTAGATTCCAGACTCTAAACTCTCAAGTATCCAACTTTCTCCCATTTTCCCAGTTTCCCAGTTTAACAATAAACACGCAAGTACATGCTCAATGTACAGTGTAAAATGTGCAGTGTACAGTGTACACTGTATGCGTGTTCACCGTGTACCGTACATATATACTTGCACATTTCCAAAGGATGTTGCCACAATACTAAAATACTAAATAGTTTTGTTTACTAGTTTAACTTGTACATCTTTTACATCATGTTCTCTCATGTTCTCTTCTATTCTGTTATGGCGGAGAAGAATGAGGAATGAAGAGTTGAGCGGAAACTCCAAACTCAAAGCTCAAAACTCAAAACTCACACTCACTCACGTGGCCAATAGTTGATAGTTGATAGAGATTTGAGTCCAGCCTGAGTAGATACAAATGTCAGTATAAATATATAAATAAATGAGTACTTATCCGCTATTTTATGTACAATGTACAGTGTACAGAGTATTATCCACATCTATCTCCGTCTACAGTCTACAGTCTACAGTCTACACAACTGCATAAAGGGGAAACAGGAAGGAAAAGTTTTCACGTGAGGAGCATCCGCTATCCAGATATTTCAAAATCCAAATCCAAAGTATCCACTACCAACTACCACTAGTGAATTATTTTCTCTTTTCCCACGTACTTTCTAAATTCTAGTTTCTACTGTCTACTGTCTAGGTTGTACAGTGTACATTGTACATTTGTGCATGTACTAATCATTTTAATAGAGTAGGAGTTTTTGAGTTTTGCGTGTAAAATGGGTATCAAAGTTTGTTCACTTTTTCAATTCTCAACTAGCTAACTGCAGTAAAAGCAGAGACGAGAGCTGGCAATACTGCTTCTGCTTCTGATGATGATGGTGGCGGTGGCGGGGATGATGAAGAGTAAAATGACTGTCTGTCAGTGTCAAAAACAGGAAGGGCCATTGGCAATGAGAAGTTGATGCTTGATGCTTGATGCTCGATGGTTGATGTGTTATAGGAACATGTCTGGGAATCCATGGGCATTTCTATGCTTTGTGCTGTATTGTACTGTAAAATGGAGAGTGGAAAGGGCTGGATTGTAAAACGGATAATACCGGTTAAATAATGTGAAATGCTCTGCCCTGCCATGCCCTGCCACTCTCCCCGCTTTGTATACCATGTTCCCAGAATCCAGAATCCAGTATCCTGAATAACGCACAATTCGCACATTGCACATCATATTTGATTGTTAAGCTTTCCTTCTACTTTGTACTTCTCAGAACACCAGAACCCCTTCTGTATACTGTCTACTGTCTACTCTCTACTCTCTACTTTCCACTCTCAGCTCTTCACTAGCAGAAGCACTTTACAATTTAAATTTTTCTGTTTACTTTCTTTCTCCTTCAAAGAATTCAAGTTCCTCGCCGTTTTGGTTTTTATAAAAATTCGAGCCAAAGAACTTGCTTCACTTAAAAACTTGAATACTTGAACTTTAAGCTCATGTATCAATTCTCCGTATACATGTGTATACGGTGTACGGAGAAAATTTTATTTGAGCGGAAGAAAAAACAAAGGAGCTTAATTTCTGGGTTCTTGTTCCAGAAATATTTTATGAAACTACGAGGAACGAAGAACAAAGAGTGAAGAGTTGAAAGTGAGGAGAAAAGGTAAATGTTGTGATTTGCTTCATTGGATGGGTACAAATGAGTGGGGAAGACAGAAAACTACTATTTGCCAGAGAAAATGGGGAGATGTAAAATACATGCATATTCATGCATGTATCTAGTATCTTGTATCTACGCATGTAGTTAATTAAACATCACGCGTGAATAATTATTAAACATTAGACTCTCGACTCTCGACTCTAGACTCGGTTTCTCCAACTTTCTCTCCTTCTCTCCTGTTCTAGGTATTTTATCCAACGAGCAACTTTTCTTTCTAAAGATCAGAAACTCGAAACCTCCCAACCTCCAAACTTTTCATTGGGTACATGATGCGGCTGGATCATTCTCCATTCTCAATTCTCCGTTTTGCAGTCTCTGGGGTCACCTTTTACACACATTTCCTTCATTTTCACATCCATCTCATCAGACTTGCTAATAAACCCGAGAAAAAAGAGAAACAACTAGAATAGAATACCCATTTGAAATTCGAATCCAAATTTCAAGGAAGATGTATAATGTACAATCTCAAATTACGGCCAAGCATGTCAAGCAAAATCCAACCAAATACTACAAACGGCAAGTCTAATAAAGTATATAAAAATCCTGGTTCAGTGGTTCAACCTGAGAGTGAGAGTGAGAGTTTGGAGTTTGGCACATGATAATAATGTGGAACTTGCATGTATAAAAGCTTCGCAAAGTCAAAGGCTAGTCAAGATTTCTCTACTCTATGCTTCCACTTACTATACTATTATTATCATACCCTCTGTATAGATTTTAGATTTTGACGAGGTACTACATGGTAAATTTATAATCCAGATTTTAAAATTCTTTACATCTTTACAATCGGCTCCAGGAAAGTCTAACGTTCTGCATTGTACATTACAGATATTCAATGTTGCAACGTGTAACTTAGTGGTCGTCTAGTCGATAGTAGAAATAGATGGAGCATTCAATTTGTATGTATATGAACATGAACAGTCAACTGCCGCTCATTTCTCCAGTATCTCGGGTATCTCCAGTATCTCCAGTATCTCCAGTATCTCGAGTCTGGAGTATGTTGAGTAGACAGCTCATTGGTTATTCCACAGTTTCTTCATCTGCTTCATCTTCTCTCTCTCTTTTACGTCTTCGTTAACTAACCAAAAGATTTACCACACTTTTTCATCCCGTGTAGTTTCCACGTTGTTTCCCATGGAGATGTAAGGTGTAGAGTTTATACTGTATTGCTCCTCCTGTGCTTAAAGAGCAAAGTACTGGGGAGAGAGAGCGAGAGAGAGAGAAAGAAAGTAAAGAGTTACTTTCCTCTCCACAATTCCCTGTGCAGCATTCTTTCAGAGATAGCTCATATTCTTCTTCTCCTCCTGACGCTTAAGATCCTCATTATATAGAACTTTTGATTAGACTAACAACTTAACTTAACTCGTTTAACCCCATGCTCAGACTTCTTTACCTTGATTTTTTACTCCACTCCTAATGCACACATGTATTCTCCATTTCTCCGCTTTTCCATTCCTCCCCTTTCCCCTTGTACTTACAAGTTTAAGAGAAGGCCAACTTTACTTTTTCCTCGTATAGTTTTTCTCCATGGCTACACACTAGATACTAGACACTAGACACTAGACACACTTGCTCACGTCTACAATCTACAATCTACATAGAACAATATAGTATCTATACAATCCAAAATCTGCATGTACATGTGTATGTTCCTCGGCTGTCTATCTCTGTCTCTGTCTCTGTCTCTCTCCCCAGCCTAACACAAAACTTTATTGGCTCATGTGAATTGTACGAAACTATACTTTTACTTTCTCTGTTTCGGCTCTGAGTTTCCCCTTTCCCTTCACTTTTCACAGTCAGTATGGGGTCTATTATCTGAGAGACAGGCAATGATTTTCCTATTCCGATTCCTGTTCCTATTCGTCTTTGTCTCCGTCTTCATCTTTATCCTCATCTTATTCATCCACATGTACCATATATATTGTACCATATTTGCGTCTAGTGTCTAGTATCTAGTATCTAGTGTCTACATTATACTATGCACCACATATCATATATCATTTTAGCCTATAGTATTGGAAAAAAGATCCCAAGACCCTAGACCATTCAGTGGGATAATTCAGTGTAAATGTGCATACGTATTACATACATGACTCGTGTAAACTGTATACTGCTACACTGCTACATACACATACACATACAATTGGATATAGGAGGTTGATGATAGAATAATAAAACTAGTATCATAATAATCCAGTTATGTTACAAGCATGCACTTACTTTTTCCACTAGACACTAAAGTTATCAATGGAATTGCTCAAGTTCCTATGTGAACTCTCTATGTGCATAGTTGTAGACTGTAGACTGTAGACATAATAGTTATTATTAATCCATGGAGTTGAGGAATAGGAAGAAAAGCTTTGGGCTGAGTTGGAGCTGGATTTGGATTTGGAGTTGCCGAAGAAGACACAAGCTGAGAGAAGAATTTGTGTACATCGCACAGTGTACAATTATACATTTGGGATGAGTGAGAGAAGAAAGGATAGAAAGATGGATGGAGAGGGAATAAGATCAAATTAATGCAGTGCAATTTGATTTCCAGTGATTATTGTGAATAGTGGATTCTTGATTCTTGAGACTTGAGACTTGAGACTTGAGACTAGATTCTTAGACATGATTCTGTTACTGTTGCTGGATTTTCTGCATGCTGGATTCTAGATTTTAGATTCTAGACTCTAGATTGTGGACTCGGGATCAAGAGATGTGTAGATGTGTAGTGCTAGATGTTGATTACCTATCTATTTCTCATTGCCGTTGCCATTGCTATTGTCGTTGTCATTTCCATTGTCATTGTCATTGCTGTTGCTTTTCCCGTTCGCCTTCCCTCTCTTTCTCCTTTTCCACACGATAAAGTGCATTTAAGTACCGGTTTAGTGACTTTGGCACAGTTTGCTCACTCCAACTCCAGCCCAACTCCAACTAAACTCAACTCAAGTCAACTCTAAGCCAAACCAAACCAAATCAGAGAAAGAATCAAAGAGGAAGCGCCTTGGAATCTTGAATCTCAAGTATAGAATCTAGAGTCTTGAGCTTTTTGTTGTCTACTCCTTTGACTTTATCCATTCAGCAAATAGTACACAATACACTCTGAACTCTAGACTCTAGACTGAATTTTCTATACATGTGTGGAGCCATGTCTTGTGGCGTAATGTGTAGAGTGTAGAGTGTAGAGTGTAGTAGAGCTTCTACTAATATTATTATTATTATCGTATTATCTTTCCCCGCTCCAGCACAATATCAGTGCCAGTCTCGTCCTCATCCTCATCCTCATCCAGAGTTCTGGTGGTCTTATTGCGTGTATACTTAAATCTTACATCTTACTGCTACTTAGAATTCATTCCCCTGGCTTTTAATTTTCGCTTCCCTCCGCTTCACTCACTCTCATACGATTATTATTTCTTATTGCATTGCAATGTGCAGTATCATCAGTATTATTATTACTATTACCATTACCAGACATCCAGAGATCCTCATCAACATCATTTATATGCATTTGTGCTCTAAAATAAAATCCCAACATCTAAAATCTAGAGCCTAGAATCTAGAATCTAAAGCTCGAGGATGTAGAACAGATACATGGAAAACTTAAGATTAAAATTACAGTAGAAAACTAGAAAAGCAGCTCAACTCGACAACAATAACAATAATAATTACATGTAAAAGAGCAGACACAAGACTCAATGTACAGTGCAAAAACAAATAACACGAGGAAAGAGGGCCGAGCAAGAATGATTGTCCCGTTCATTCTGGCTGCTTGCCGTTCCCTTTTTCAAATTCAATTTCATTTTCAAATCAAATTTTCAAATCTGTGCCAAGTGCCAAGTTTGGGAGAAAAACATGGATCCAAGTTACCCCGCTCAATTTACCATTTGAATCTGAATTTTTCCCGAATTTACTATTTACTAGTCTAATATCCAGTTTCTGTTTTCTGATCTGGTCCGAGATCCGAGACCCAAACTCCAAACTCCTGCCGAACTCGGAACACCAAAGTCCAAAGTCGAAACCAAAGTTTTTTTGCTTCCAGTTTCCACTCTCCATTTGGATTATTACACTTGTTTTATGAAGGGAGTTTCCTCTTTGCTCTTTCTTTTATGACAACTTCATCATCACCATCACAATATTCAAGTCAACTTGACTTCTTGACTTTCCGCCTTTATTCAAACCCTTGTAAAAAATTGGGGTGAGAGGAGAAGGCTTCTGAATTCCACAGTATTCCAGTATTTTGGAAAATGAGGACAAAGAAACGTAGTAACTGTTATTTTTATCTTGATATGAAGAATAAAGAATAAAGAATAAAGAATGAAGGATGAAAGATGAAAGATGAAAGAAGACCAAGACGAGGACGAGGACTAAACACTAAACTCCGGGGTTTTATATTGCCCGCGTTGAACAGCAAGTGTACAGTTTCATCAAAACCAAGTGTCATAAATGTCCAGCTCCGTAACACTATACACAAATTTGGGGATGCTGTATGGTGTATGCATGAATGAAACTTTGGTAATAGAGATCACTCTGCATGGAAAAAGTTGCTCTAGATTCTATTTCTAGAGTTTTAAAGGCATTGTGTCTTGTGTCTTGTGTGCTGGCGTCTTGGCGTATCTACGTATTTTTAGGAAATGATGTTTGGAGTTTGGAGGAAATATGAACATGACGAAAAATGAGCATACAACTGTCATTTTTACCATGTCCGTCTGTACATTCTACATCCGTGACGTGTGAGGAGGAGGAGGAAAGGAGGGAAATGAAAACGGAGACGGGGACGGGGACAACTTCCTTCAATTCAATTCAATTCATTTCAGGTAGATACAGGATATGGATATTGTTGAAAGATGAAATGAAATGAGTGTCGAGTTTGGATGGAGAAAATGTCATGTATGAGGAAAGGAGAAAATAGAAAACAGAAACGGAAAAGAGAAAAGTCGGAAGGCAAGTGAATGTTGTTTGCTAGTGTCTAGTGTCTGGATTCTGGATTCTGGATTCTGGACGGGACCTTGAGAACTGGAAGAAACATGAAGAGGAATGAGAGAGAGGAAAGAGGGAATGTGTCCTTTGAGATAGTTTTTCATAAAATTTTATACGCGGTCATTCGAGCATTTTACACCAAAGAACCAAGAACCAAGACCAAGAGAGGAGATGGAAGAGAACCGGCAGGATCAAGAGGAGTACCCTACATGGATACAACGAAAGATGCATGTGTGTTGTATATGTATTTCGTATGATTTTGATACGAGACTGAGGAGCGTTGAGCATTGAGCATCTGCAGTTGCTGAATCAGTCCTTTTATAGCTTTACGTTTTTCACAAGGAAAGTTTATGAGATGACAATAATTTTTCTCTCTTTTCTCTTCTCTCAGCCTGCCCTCTTATTTTCCGTCATATCTTCCTTCTCATCTTATCCACTTTACATTTGAACTGTGTACAGTCTAAAGTGTACTCGTATGTACACACGTGATTTCACAAATTCACACAAAAATACAAAATACAAAATACAATCAAGAGGGACAAAGTTGGAGAAAGTAGGTGCACTTTTACCCAGAATCTAGAATCTAGAATATACAAGTAAAGTTGAAACTTTCACCTTCTAAACATGTGAATGTGAATGAGGGGATGAGGGAAAGACAAGTTTTCTTCTTCTTCTTCATCCTTTTCTTCTTGTCTCCTAAACATGGAATAAAATACTCGACAATACAAATTCATTCATTCATTCAAATTCTCAAACTTTTGTTGTACAAACTAGACAAAGTAGAGAGGGAAAGGGGAAAATTTCTTTTTTCTCCCTATTTGTTATTTTCTCTATCTTCATCCATTGTCTCAATGTTCAATGTTCAATGCTCGATGCTTTTTGTCTCCTTTTTCCAAGTGATAGAGTCTGAAACTGCCTGTCTGTTTGGACCTCCATCTTTTGTTTCTTATCTACCTCCATCTCATCCAAGTCTCACATGTAAGTCTACGTCTACGGCCATGTAATTCAAGATCGGATGAAACTACGAAGAACTAGAAGACAACTAGAGATCAAGGCTCTAGACTCTAGACTCTAGACTCTTGAATCTAGACAAATAGTAAATGAAACATCATTTTATATGCACACACATCACATCATCACAGACAGACAGACAGCTAGAGATCGAGAGAGAGAGAGAGAAAGTAATAGCAAGTTGGTTGTTTTCTAGTAGATTGTAGAGTGTAGAGTGTAGAAAAAGTTGGAGTAGCGTAACAATTTAAAACCAGGAGAGATTCTAGATTGCAGATTGTAGATTGCTTTCACTACTTTCTCTCGTAGAGGGAAAGTAAAAAGTTTGTCTGTATGAGACAAAGACAAAGGTGGAGACAAAAACAGGGACAGAAAATGGAAATAATTGGAAAACGACTTGTCTATCTATCTCTATCTCTATCTGCGTCTGCCTGTATCTGTATCTGTATCTCTATCTGTATCACTTTCTGTCTCTCTGCCTGTAGATGTAGAATGTAGAATGTAGGATTTAGGCTTGCAAAAGGAACAAGAGAATGCACAACTGTGATTGAGTTTTTTCTCACAATCCTCATGTACAGTGCAGTGTAATATAAAATAATATGATATAATGCGTATCATTCTATTTCCTATTTTCTATTGGAGCTTCTATTTTGGACCTTTTGTATTGTACATGTATTCTGTACACTGTAGACGGTATGATGAGAGAAATTTGGAAGAGGTGATACATGAGGTGAGCCCATCTGGAAACCTGTCATTTTGGCTAAACGTGAGAAAACATGTACACTCTACACTCTACAGTCTACAGTCTACAGTCGACATTGTACATTATACATGTATAGTAGAATAGTAGAATGGATGAACATTGAACATGATTGTACTGTGAACTGAACTGATAGTCCATTCCCAAAGGTCATATAACCAGTTACTCGCATTCATGATACATCTCTCTCCTTCTCTGCTTCTGCCTTGTGACTTGTGTATTGAGTATTGAGTATTAAAGGTCGTTGTATCTAGTATCTCGGTTCTCGGTTCTAGCGTCTATCACATGGATGTACCTGTATTTCTGTTTGTATTGAGGATTGAGTATATTGGCCAGATTGAATAGGATGAAATGGAATGATGGAAAAGTGTGAAGATGCGACTGTGTACTGTGTATTGAGCATTGAGCATTGAGTATTGAGTATTGTGTGTTGTGTGTATGTGCGGTTGAGCTTAGTTCAGTAGTTCGGTAGCTTGTAGCTTGTAGCTGGCTCCAAATCAATCCTGGCACCAAAACCTCAACTACATCAACTATTCATAGATACCAATCCATTCCTATACACTAGATGCTAGATGCTAGACACCTCGTTCTTCTTCTCTCAACCCAAATGCGAATCCAACTCCAACTCCAACTTTCACTTGCTCCCATCACTCTTTCTCTTTCTCTTGCTCTTCCTCATTCTCACTGCACATTGTACATGGTACACTGTGCATTTGGAGTAATCTGAGTTGATTTGATGGACTCTGATCTGATGTGATTCCATTTGAACAGAGTTCTCTTGATACTTGATATATTTCACAATTCTTCTTGTGCAATTTGTATCCTTTCCTGTACAAATACAAAATAGATGTATCTGCAATCAACGATGAAGGGTGCATAGAGAATGGTGTACATTGTAAATGCTCCTCTTTCACTCTCTCTCTCTCTCTTCTCACCACACATTACTCTTCGTCTAACACAACTAACCGCAGACGCAAATCCAAATACAAATCCAAATACCAGTGAAAATATCAATACAAATATAAAACCAACTAGTGCAAAAACTAGAAGCAAAAAACAGGGAGAAAAATCATACATTCTGAAATCCACTGGAACACTGGAAAATCATAACATGTATCAATTGAAATCTAGAATCTAGAATGGAAAACGCAAATTGTATCAAGAATGGAAATCACATATAAATTCCATGTTGGTCAAAAATCTCAAATCTCAAATTTCAAATCTCAAAGTGAAAAGTAAAATGCCCAAGATAGAAAATTCGTAGGTACATTTTACATTTGATGTAGGATGTAGAATGTAGAATGTAGAATTGGAGAAAATGAGACTATTTGTTTGGCCAACAAACTGCTTTCTACGTTCTTTTTACTACTTACACTGTGTGAAAGAACATGTAGAGATAAATCCATATTATACGCTTCTCCATCACTTTCTCCAACTTTCACTTTGACTTTGACTTTTAGCTTGAGATCCCGGTTCTTATTTGTATTTCCATTTCAGTTTAGTTTAGTTGACTGTAGTTGACTGGCAGGGAAACGCATAGTGATGGCTGGCAACTGGCACCGCTGCATTCAAAGCTTGTTTGTAGTTTGTAGTGTTCAGCGTTGGTAGGGAATGCACAATGTACATTGTATATTTATGTACATGACCAAGACATAAATATCCATATCCGTACATATTTATTCCCCACGTCCGAATCTCCGAATCTCCGAATTTTAGTGCATGTGCCTGGAATACATAACAGATATTGTTGGGTAAAGTGTAAAGTGTAAAATGCACTTTCCACTTTTTATCCTCTCATCTCGTTAACGTACATAAAGTCGGAGTGGAAAATGTATAAAGGATAAAGTATAAACACAGCACAGTACATGTACCGATAAATTTTCTTTTACACTGTTTGTACTGATTTGTACTGATGGTTAGCGAGAGCGGAATGTTTGGATGTTGGTTGTTGGTTGGTGATGTGATGCGATGTGATGTGTGACTTTGACTTTGACTTTGATTTTGACTACACAACATATCTACAAAATATCGATAGAAATACAGATACAAATATACACAGTTCACACACGTGTACGCCGTACATCGTACATCCGTTTGCATTCGTACAGTTCATTTTGAAGCGGAACGGAATGCCTCTGGATAAACTTGACCATTTCTCACTTGATATTCTATTTTCTACCCGTCATCATCACCAAACACTACTTGTTTTCCAGACCACTGGAAATCCAATTCAATCCAATCCAATCCAAACCAAACCAAACCAGTTCCAGCTCTGATTTTGATTCTGACTCTAGAACTCTAGATTGAACGCCCGTATTTTCATCCTCATTTTAAGGCATTGAAAACCCAGCACCAAAATTCAGATTCAGATTCAGATTCAGATTCCATAGTCGGAAAACTTACAACTCACAATCCACAACCACAAACACACACAAATATGCACACGACTAACCAGAAAAATCCATGTATAAATTGTAAATACACAGGCAAATGGCAAATGGCTAACAAATACTACGTTTGTTTGAGATTTGAGAGTGAAATGAAATCTTTTCCAAAAACTAGAAAATCCATATTCAGACAAACAGACAAACAGACAAGTAGACAATGGACAGTGGACAACCTTTACACTCTTCACTCTACACTCTACACGCTCACACTGCACAATGAACAGGCATGCCCTTTTACACATATAAACCTATCCCCTTTCCGTTGTACATTGTACGTTGTGAGTTGTACAACATGTATAAAAAGTGAATACACAGAGTAGCATGATATCGCATCACTCGCAAATGTAAACAGCAATAAGTAAATTGATATTCAAATCCGGTATTTCCTACACTCTGATTTCCATCCCAGTTTACATTCCTTCCACTTGATTCGTGATTCTAGATTCTGAGTCCACGGGCTTTTATCTGTATTCTGTATTCTGTATTTTGTATTCCACAAGTAGGGAATTTTGTGAAAATGGCATATCAATTTCATTTTCCCGCTGGTTATAACATTTTCCTAGAAATACAAATAAAATACAGCTAAAATGTAACAAAACAGAATCTAATCCCAATCCTTTTTCCTACCAACAAAATACAAACATATTACAGGCTACAAGTTGTATTGGATTTTTTGAAATGTTCTTGTGTTACCATAGAAACTACATAGTACGTAGAAACCTTTTGATGCAGAAAATTTGGTCCATTCCGTAAATCTTGAATGTTGAATGTTGATTCTTGATGTTTGATGCTGACCGCATTCACAGATAAATTGTACACATAAATATTTAAAAGACTAGAGGCAGGTGGTTTACGGTTTACGTTTTAATGATGTGATTAGAACGGAGTTTGTGTATTAGTTTACTTGATTCTGGTTCACCTTAGTTGCACGTTGTACATTAAGCATTGTAGTTTTGGTTTCGATATAACTTTGTAAATGGGGTGAGACATTAGACATCGAGGGATGGAAAGAGATATATATTTGTTGTTTCTCCAATTTTCTCCAGTATCCAGTCTCCAGTCTCAAGTCTCAAGTCTCAAGGTTCATTAAACATGCTCACTGGAGAAACCAAAAGGGAGGAATGAAAAACCCTTGTTTTTAGGTGCAAGGTACACCTTTCTCCATTGTATGGTACTGTGCACTGTGCATGCAAACGACGGGTACTTGCTTTGCTCTTCCCGTTTATTTCCAATTTTCTCTATTCTCTATTCTCCATTCTCCATTTTCCATCCTCCGCTCACAGATTTGTTCCCTATATTTTTCTCTCTTCCCTCTTCTTCAATGGCACAAGAACACCAACACCAATCACCAAGAAAGAAAGAAAAGGTGTGATTCTCATCACGTTCTAAATTATTTCATGCTCATTGCTTGAAACTTGAAAAACTTAAAATACTTGAAATACTTTCTCCCATTTATTTTCCTCCCACTCTTTTATTTTTTCCTTTTCCCTTCAGGTGAACAAAAATTACTCTGTCACATTCTTTTGGGGGGAAAGTTTAAGAGTTCAATTTCATCTCCATCTCTATTTCCAGTAAAATTTCAATCACTCTATTATTACATCTTGCTCGTATACAGTATACACAGATAGAATGTGGAGGTGAAACCAGTGAGGAGCAATGTGAACGAGGGAGAAGATACAGGTATTATTATTATCAAAATATTTGTACAGATTCCGGTTTCTAAGCCCCAGAAAAAAATAGTGGAGACTTGAGACTTGAAGCAGAATAAAATGGATGTGGATGTGGAAAAATCGGGTCGAGGTTTTAGGGTACACTTCGATTTAGAACCAGAATCCGTGCCAAAACCAGAACCAGTTTTAAAGTTGACCTTCCAATTGAAAAATTGATGGGAAAGTTTTGTCTCTTTGAGTGAGGTGGAAATATCGTAGATCGTAGAAATATAAAATAAAGGAGACAGTAGGCGAGTGAAAGTGTAGCAAAATTGAGTGTCTGAATCTGAATCTGAATCTCGTTCTCGTCTGGTTCTGGTTCTGGTTCTGGTTCTGGTTGTGCACAGAGACAGAGTGGGATGTAAAATAAATAAAGTCAAAAATCCTCCCTCCGTGAGGATTTTATATCGCCTACAATGCATAAATGCTTTAGGCTCCCGATGCG
>JAQGBH010002704.1:0-23071 GCA_034698265.1 Sminthurinus aureus
GTGGGTAATGTGTAATGTAAAATATAGGAAGACGATAATATGATGAACTAAAAGCTAAAAGCTTACTCAAGTCTAATGACTATTTGCATTAACTTTTTGTACTCTTTTTATCAAAGTTTTTTTTCTAAACATCCGTATTGTTTTGTTTTCACAATTCACAACCATTATCTCTATTCTCTATTCAAACAAAATCATAGTTTACTCCTCGTGTATAAATTGTATATATGTTGTATATTGTATTGTATACTGTATACTAGATATAGATTATGCACAGAATAAAATAAATAAATCAGTAAGTCAGGCAAAATTGCCACTTTGTATTTTATATTATAGAATATAGAAGTACCTAAAATGTTGGATAATTCGCAATTTGTTACTTCGGACTTCAAGTTCAGAGTTTTTACACCTCACAGTATCCAAATTCCAAATAAATCAGCTGGGTTTATTTGATTTATAAGGACTTTAGGACTTCAGACTTTAGTCTTTGAATCAGCTTGCAAATGGTATAATATATAATGAACGTTTTTAAATTGTATTTTTTGAAATGAAATGGTGATGCGTATTTATACTCGAGTGTAATTATCTGAATCACAATTAGTAAAAGTGTCACACTTGACTCTCATGTGTAGTTGATAAGGTACAAACTACGAACCATTTGAGTGAATGCTGATATTTCCACAGTTTTTCACAGTTTATACTTTATCCTCAAGACTCCAGGCTCAAAATTAAAGTAGTCAGCAAAAAAAAAGACAATTCACAATTCACAATGCACTCGTTATATTTATTTTTGACTTTTTTTTATTTTTAAACGTTTCACATTTCACATGATTCGTCTGGGTGTTTTTGCATGCATTTGGTGAATGTTACATGCAGAATGCAGAATGTTGGTTGCAGATCTGTGTAGATTTTAGAATGTAAACAAATATGTAGTAGTGTGTATGTATGTAAATCAGCAATTTCAAACTTCGTCCCTTCCTTCCTTGAAAAAAGTCTTTGTATTCTTTTCCTTTTTTCTAAGTTCAGAAGCACTTGAATCTTGAATCATTGGCTTCACAATTCACAATGTCACTGCGTGAAACCATGAATATTTATTTATATAGCAAATAGAAAATGACGTTGATTCTTGCAAACTTTGAATATTATGGGGGATATTGGATTTTTAATAAAATAAGGCTTCTTCAAGGGAAAAAGAGGATTAATAAAATGTTAACCAACTCAAAAGTTAAGTAAAGTAAAGTGTGTGCACGAGGAAACACGATTAACGTTTGTATATTGAGTGTTGAGCCGATGCACAATGCATGTCATGAGTATAATTAGTGTTGTAGTTAATAACTTGGAAGGAATAAATAGCAAATCTGAACTTTTGTGAACTCTTGAACGTTCAAAATAAGAATGAAAACCAATGTAAATCTTTGCATGTATATATTTAGTATATTTACATAACGTTGAGACTGTTGAATGGTGAATGATGCGTGAACGGTGAATTTTTGATAGTGATCGCATGTACTGAGAAAATGACGGAAATAATTCGGTTAATTTTAGACGATATTATTTTTTTATCCATATACAGCACGAATATATTATGTACTATAATATACTTTCTACGTACATAATTCATGAATATTAGATATAACTATAAAAAAAGAAAACGCAATTCGGTATAAAAAACAACGTTTGTAGTTTGTACAATTCCTTCATAAGTAATAACTATATGTAAATAGAGTATAGAGTATAGGCACACAAAAAAAACTTCCTTCTTTTTCTCAGAGCGTAAAATAAAGATGATACGTTTTTTTACACAAAGTATATTTACACAGTAAATTCCCAGAATTATAAAATATTAAGCATTAAGTAGATTATCTAAGCATTAGTCACTGGTCACTGTGCTGTGTGGTCACTGTGTGGTTCATATTTTATACATCTTGAACTGGATTGAGGTTATGAAAAGTCTTGAACACATGTTTCATACGCAAAATACACCATGCATCTCTCTGTCTTTGTGTGCTTGTTCATGTCATTACATATTATGAATTAAAATTATGTCTCAGAATCAATAAAGAAGAAAAAAGTTATTGATGCAAACAAAATACTAGTTGCGTATCTCTGTTTTATGTTTTATGTATGTGCCCATGTAAATACTGATACGTGTACAATATAAATGTACAGCGGTTAAAAAATACATTGCCAGCCTTTTGCCTGTTTTAAAGCTTGATAATCTTTGATGAAGTGTGAGTAAGTTCAATCGATTTCATCACTATTATTTATTTCGAATGTGTGTACTGTATAAAAAAATTCCAAAAGAAAATATTTGTTTTTTGCTTAAATACTGACGATGGAATTTTTCCTTGAAAATGGCCAATCGTGATATTGTCCACGTATAATGAATTTTGGATCACGTCACGTTGCAACACATTTTTTGTATAGTGTACAAATTTTCTCAGCATAATTCATATAATGCAACACTAATTTCCATAATATTGATAATAACAGCTATTTGCGTACGTTCTTAGATAGTTTTGTACTTTTTTTACTGCGCATTTTACCCCGTTTTACATGTTTTATTTAACTAAAGTATGAATGCACTAACAAATTACGCACATTTAAATAAATAAAAGCAAGAATCTCACAAGCAAATAATATTTAGGTATGTATAAATACAGAGAAAAATCAAAACATATTTGTCGTCTTGTAACTTGTACCATCAAACTACATTTTTGCGTCGCACCCGCAGTCACATACCTTCGTATACTTTATTCACTATGTACTTTTGACAATTATATCTATTTTTTGAGATATTTAATACTAAAAATTCAAGCCTTTGTAAATAATATTGTTTATGTTTTTCTGTTCGTGTGGGAGGGATCTTGGATTAAGTACATGTACATATTATGATGTACATCGTGTTTTTTTGTTCCGTATTTTTTACTTTCTCTAATCATAAACAACCTCCAGTTTTTATCTTTTATTTACATTTCACTTCATTTTTGTACTTGTAGTTTGTAGTTATTCGTAATTCGTATCATATAATATGCCATGTAAGCATGTGTCCATAATAAATAAATACTTGAATGCCGTTTGCTGTTTGTCATTGCTCCAAAATATGTTGACCCTTTTTATTTTTAATTTTTCATGATTAGAGTTTGCAAATAGAGAAACACGAATCACACAAGTTACATTCCCTGCCCATCCTCCGTGAATCCAGTTAAAGCTGGACCTTCAATAAATCAGATAAAGAAGTAGAACTTTTATTTCTGTGTCTTTTCTGTCAAAACAAAAATAAGAGATAAGACAGGAATTGAATAAAAGGGCACAAAGTCCAGAATCCAGAAGCATATAATGTACTGTAAACACTGACTTTGTAGTATGGACAGTGGACAGCAATATTTTAAACTACACTATTTTCAGTATCATAATATTTTGTCTAAAACGAATTTCAAAAGTATACATCACTGTATACGTAAAATGAATGAGACAGACGGAAATTTGTGACTTTTTTCTTTCCTTCTATACTTATCGTATGCAACAGTTTTCTTACAAACGTTAACATGGTGTTTTATCCACATATTATATAGAGATATAAAGTACTCATTTTTATCTTGTAATAGATTATTTATTTGTCTGAATAGTAAAGAAGGAGTTTTTAGACTTTGTAGTATCTACTTTTGCACTTGTGCAGCAGTTTACAGTTTAATGATTCAACAGTCAACAGTCCAATGTTCAAAGTCTAGCATGAAATTCTACAACTATCATAAGCCGCATGATTTGTGCAATCTGTAATCAAGCCTTTGGACTACAAACGACAAGTAATGGCTAATACAACAAAGGACAATGATAATGGTAAAAGATATCCACAACAAAAATAGAAATATGATATCATATTATTTAGCAGTTGCGGAAAAAAATGGCTGCAATATAAAGCACGAGTAATAAATAATCCAAAATAGACTTTAGTCTAGTCTTGAAATTGCTTGTACTTTTTTTAAACAAATCAAAACGATGTTATGTTAAACATTTCCTGGAATGGTGTTGAAAGAATTTTTTTTACGTAAGTATTTGCAATAGTTGTGTGACACACGACATAAAAATCTCGTCTGAAAATGTAAATGTGAATTTGCATTTTTAATAACATTAAAAATTAAAAACACGCATAATATATAAATCGCATCGTTTTTTCATTTTTCACACTTCACATTTCACATGTCATCCAAGTACATTTTGTGTATAGGAATAAAAATCATTGAGCAAAAACCATCGTTGACTGAAAATTTTGTGCGGAATAAATTTAAGATTTGAGATTTGCAATCGCCAAAATTGAAATTTTTCGACTAGTTTCTAGTTTTGACAGCGATATAGATTTCAGTAATAATTATAGTGAGAATTTAGTTGTGATTTTGATTTCATGAGCTAACAAAATGTCAAAAACTGTAACTTGTGCCCCGGCTGTTTGGTATATTTGTTTCTTTTGTAAAAGGGCATATAAGGAAGAAACCCTGCTGAAGAAGCACAAGTGGGAAAATCATCGTCATCTACTAAAGATTTTGCAGAATAGAAAGAAGCGGCTCGACCTTCATCATCAAAATGAAAAGACTAAAAAAGACAAGCAGATCAAAAGGTAGTTAATTTAGCAGTTAATTTGTATTAACAAACAACAAACTTTTCTTTCATTATGAATGCGTAAAATACAAAAATATCAATGATGATAATTGTTTGTTCTCTATTTCTTGCATCTAATTTTTCTCGTCATTTTTCATGTGCATATATATGTAGGAAAACCTCAGAGAATACTGATAATAAAAATGAAAAAGATGGTAAAATTGGTACTCAGCCTATTGAGATTTTCTCCAAGATGGGTGAACCTGAATTCAGTGGAAATTCCAAAAATGAATGTAGTTTTGATAATGATAATAACAAGCAAAAGGAGAATAGTATTATCATGAATAGTGAGGAAGTGACGCTGAACAATGAAAATGATTTGACTAACAATGGAAAACAGTCGAGTTCGCCGGCTTATAATTCTAATCTCCTTTCCATTGGAAATGTAGTTTCAAATACTCTCGTCACTGTAGTGAAACCGCAAAAGTCTATACAAGTAGCCAAAAAACGTTTTCGTAAACCATTGGAATCTTGTGGAAAGAAGAGTAATGTAAGATTAGTTCATGATGGAATGTTACAACCTTCAACCTCAGCTTTAGCAATTTTTCAAGGGCCGGAAAAGAAAGTCAATCGACGTAAAAAGGCGACACAATTACTGAAGAAATGCTTTACGTGTTCATTTCCGGGTTGCACTACAAAGTTTTCATCTAGACGTAAGAAAAAAATAATGCAAATCTTGTGCTTTATGAACATTTTAGTATTTTAAAAGTATAGAATATTTGATGAAAGTCCCAATATCTGTTTTTGTTTTTACAGAAAGTAAAACTCGGCATGAGAGTTTACACATCAACCCTACGCCTTTTCGATGTTTCTGTGGTGTTGGTTTTGCACGTAAAGGTCTGAATTTTTTTTATAAAAGCAGCTTTCTTATTAATACTATAAACTCTTAACTGTTTTTAATGTTCATACTCGTTTGTGTGTATATTCAAATCTGTGTTAAATAATAAAATTTCTGGTTTTTTTTGTTTTGTTTTTTTATAGAATACTTGAGGAGACATATTAAAAATATCCATCCAGATACAAATCAAAATGATGATAAGCAGGTTTGAAACCAAAGCTAAGTAACAATCAATAAAAGTGGAGGGTATAACATTTATTCAAAATTTAAAGTAATACGAAATGAATTTACTTCCGATTTAATTTAGTATTCAGTATTGTATTTCTCATCGTTGATTATTTTTACTAAAATACTAGTTCATTACTTAAACACATGTGATTTGAAAATACGACTCAGATTTATTGTAGCGGAGGATATTACTTACGCTGCACAAAATGTTATCATGTTTTTCTGACTTTTAATCTCATTCTTGTATGTATTTATAATCTTGACAAAAGTAAGTTTCAAATTGATCTAAAAGTATCATAATATATATTCTATATTCTTATTCCTTAATAGTTTATGTTTATTTTATATTATAATAGTTTTGCTACATAACGTAAATTATTTTGTAACACACTACAAGTCTATCTTTTGTTCTTTGTAGTGTAATAATATATTATGACAGTTCAATATTTAATAAACTCAAGTTTAAGAACACTTTTGGTATTTCCAATGCAATCACAGCCTACTTTGTTTTGAAAGTAAATTCATGTATTGTTATTATTATTATTATGACTTTTCATTCTTATTGTTTGTTTTGTTATTCCAAGGAAAGGTGTCTATTTTTTAAATGTCAGAAAGCTCATTAGAATCTACAATAATTGCTTTTTCCATAGCTTGCAAATTATGTATAAAGTTACATGTATAAAAAGAGATTAGTGAGATACCATTGACCATAACTGATTCAATTTATAATTTTTTTTAATAAGGAGTTTAAAAAATGAAATGGTGCAGTTATTTTCGAATTACAATACAGTACTTTATTTTATCCTGTCGAGTATTTTAACTACTGTAGTATGGAGTTGGAAATTAGATATTTGCATAAAAGGAAAAACAGTGACTATCGATGAGGAGGAATGTCCGTACGGAATTTGGTTTAGCCAGCCTTGGGAAATTTCCAGTGCCTGCGTAGATGGGGGAGTGTGGGCAATTTATAGAAATTGGTGTGAATCTCGACCTGCAATTTGGACATCACATCCGTCCAAGGATGGTGGATGTATACGACGTGACATTTTGACTCAAGTTTCAGGAATCGTATATTTAGGTGATGAAAGTACGGGTGCTGTGATTTCAACAAAACGTCATAAACTCTTTCTTACATCGGATTATTTTGAGAGGAAAATGAGAGAGAACTTACTGCCAAACAATAACAATAGTAATAATAGTAGTGCAAACGTCAAGCTGAATATAAATAAAAATCCTAATAACACAGTTTCTTATCCATTTTCATCAAATTCTTCTTCTTGGACAATGAATCTAAATGAATCAGAAGTGGAAATTTTAGTATGGGGGACTTCTCAGTATATGGCTCATTCAATTTCACCAGCTATAGAAATTCACAAATGCCTTTTGAAAGGACGACACACATATTCTGCTTCCTATGTCTTTCCACTAATGTCTCGCCATAGTTTAAAATTTGGGATTGAGCAAGTTGAAACGTGCATTTCACATCGACGATGGCAGTTCAATAATCAATTATTACCTCTTCATTTGGATGGAGTTGTTTCAGTTAGCTCAGCAACACAAAGTTCCAGTTCAAATCAAGAATTTCATTGTACTTCTAAAAATGCTACATTTAATAGCAAAATACGTTCGAGGACTTTTAAGAGAAATATTGAAAAAATAAATTACATGAGTCATTCTCGAGATAAAGATTTAATGACAGTAAATGATGTGACGAGGATAAATGAGCAAACAGAGAGACTTGGAAGAAAATTAATTGCACATGTTTTTGTTGAGGAGCCCTTACCGGAAATGGACTTTATGGAATGGAAATTCCTCATGATGGCTCAAGATATTTTTGAGAAGGCCTGTCCATCTAATTTAGTTCCTAGGGACTTTTTTGAAAATATGATCAAGTTTTTTCAATTTATCCTCGTAGAGAGTTTTGACAAATTCCCTCCAAATATTGATGAAAATGTGGAAACTCAGGAACGGATTGAGAAGAATTTGAAAAATTGTTTGCATAAAGCCACTCCAATCAAGTTTAAAATTAATTCAAAATGCTCAAAAACTGTAAGGAAAATAAAATTCATTGTACATAGAACACAGATATTCTATTTCTATTTTCTATCAACAATGACTACATGTAGACAGAGAGAAATAGAAAAATATAATCATGTTTTTAATTTTTATTTATGTCTATTTACAGTCAGTGCCCCTCATAATTGAATACAAGCATCAAAACGGTACAACTGAAGATGTAAAAGTAGAAATTCCAGAAAAAGTGAAACTCGATGCAGGGAAATTTGATATAATTTTAGAATCTGCCTGGAAACTACAAGTTTTTGTACATTATTATTGTGCTGATTATTTCAAAGAAACTCCACAGGATTTGAGTATACTACATCAAAGATGGCAGCAACTTTTTGCTCCAGATATCCTCACAAGATGGTTTGTGCTTTAGATAAAATACACTGTAAAGAATAATATTTTAAATGGTACAAACATAGATGTGTAGAATGTTTACTGTGTTGTTCATGTTCTCTGGTTTATTTTAGTTGTTAGTATCTCTTTGTTTACTTTCAGGCAATGTCCTGGAAAATCGTATGAAATGGTACAAACTCTCATCCGTAATGTGGATCTGGAGAAGGCGTTAAAAAACTTGGATACTTGTGTTGCTGCCGTGCAGTTAGTACAAAATAGGACAAAAACTTTAATAATCACTGACTGTAAAGTTTTATGGGTAGCAAGTAAAATTTTACACACACAAAAATGTACATAAATTTTTATTTTTTTCTACAGAAAAATTTCATCGTATATAGGATGGGTCAAAAGACCTCTTCCACTAAAAAACAGGTGACTGGAATCTGTATAATTTATTTACAAAACATATTATCTCATTATTGATATTTTGTATTTTATGAAATATGGCACACACAATTTAAAAATCCTTTCACATATTTGCCATATTTTTGTTTTTTCAGGAAATGGGTAGGCGAGACGACAACTCCAAGACCTCAAAAAATTCAGCCAGAAGTTAGAACATTGAATAAAAAAACCAGGCGAAGACTTGGCATGGGTTTAGGGATATGGGACAGTGGTTTTGATTTCTATACCAGTAGAATTGGTTCTGGAATTCCAGAACCTGACTGGGACCATGTATTGTATTGTATGGATAGTTATAACTATCCAGCGGAGTCTTTGGGGTTTTCCTATGAAAAGTGTGGTGTTTCACCTGCGATTTGATTTATCTATATGTATATGTATTATGTCTTTTACTTGTACATGTTAATTTTTTATGCGTGTACACAATAAATCGGTGACATTCCCGATTACCACGATAATTCTCACTGAAAAGTTTTTTACTTTAGAAGCATGTAACGATACTGTACGAGTGAAATGTGTCTAGATAAAACTTTTATGCCATAGCGTTGTCTAAGCTGTTTCAAAATGCATGTAATTGTAATGTAAGTAGTCAGTATATGTAAGTATATTACACACTACATGTAACGCATTTAGTTAAGAGACAAACAATTAGTCGATTCAATTTGTATGTAACATAGTTCAAGTATCATGTGTAATATATGCATAATACATACATTTCCCCCCTTACCTTACCTTAGTCAAATAACGTGTTACAGAATATTATTATGCATGTACACTATAGTGCAAGTTGTCGTATTAAGTACCTCTGTGCGGTAATTAAATAATGTTCTTATTTAATCTTATGAAAACCTCATTTATATGCTCACTACTCACTATTCTATTCAAATTCCTACTTACATATTACATACATGTATGTATGTATACATTGTACATATTTTAGCATGTAATATTATGTCACCAATTCATTTAGCTAGCTTTGATTTTATTTATATCAGTTACACACATTAGAGCTAGAAAATTTTACATGGCTGATAGTCATAATTATTGTTGTTGCAAATAAGTACAGCGTTGCAATAATAATAATACCTGGAATTGATATTTATTTACTAAAAGAGTCTATGCACCTCCTGACACACAACAAAACATACTATTTAAGAAACCCTTTTCTCTCTCATCTTCATGATGCCGAGACTCGAACCATTTTCATTTTTATTTATTCGACTCAACCCTTCCGTTTCGTTACTTGTACTTTTTTCACTCGTTCTCCTTTATTCACATCAAATTTTTGCAGACGTCATATGTAAGTGGTAAAAGTACCTATGTATGTATCTAAGATTAATTCTTATGTCCCTGCAGTGAATATTTTTTAACTATAGTAGGTTGTATAATATATTTGATTATTTTAGAATTTGTTTCAGTCTACCAAAAATGAGAATAGGAATAATTATTTTTTAATTGAAAAATAAGTTTTTGATATTGTTACAATTATTATTATGTTACTGAAAACAGGGCATTTTCTTTGTTTACAACAGCTGATGCAGACTCGTTTGAAGATGGTACTTCTGCCCTGAGAGGAGAGTCTGGAAAATTTGTCCATGCAGGCAAATTTAGGAGGAGTACACGTGTTAAAAAAGGTGGTGTGCTATCAGACTTTTATTCAAATTCCAATAAAAATAATACCCATGTACCTAAAATAAAAAATAACAAATCAACCAATGAAATGATGCATGATAAAAATAATAAAACTACAACAACTGTTTCAAATTCCCCTACCAATTCAAAATCAAAACAATCCAATCCACGTTCCTCGTCCTCCTTTTCTTCTTTACGTCCTACTTCTACTGCTACAGTCAATCAACAACAATATTTCCCATTGGTCAAGAGACAGAGTCATCGAGAGTCTACGGAATTAACTGCAGATGATCCATTATTTCAAATCCATCCACCATTTAATAGTGAAATACTCAACCTTTTCAGTCGATCCAACCTCAATCTGTTCCCTCAGACTCGATCTCATATTCATGAACATTATCATAATCATGACCAAGGTTCAAGTTCTTTTTCCTCTTCGAATGTGATACATAATAATAATAATTATCTTGATGAACATTTTACCAAGGACCGAATGAAAACAAATCGATTCTACTTCTTCAACGATCGACTACCTGCCACTAGATTGACAAACGTGAATATTTATGGTGATGGAAATGTTCAACCAACTCCTAATGTCCATGCACTACAATTTAGACATAAAATAAGGCAGAAATTGAAACAAAATTTACTACGAAAGTTGAAAAAAAAGTTACTAAAGTCTAATGCTAAAAAGTCACATAGAAAAAAAGAACATGACCAAAAGAGAAATGTGGACAAGAGCGATAGTGATTTGATTCAAAATGATCTAATTGACAAAACAGAGGACGAAATTGAAGAAAAGACACAGAATAAAAAGAATACTAATACTAATAGCAAAAACAACAACAACAACAAAAAGGATGAATGGAAACCTCTTTATGTTACCACGAAATATCGACCATTTCATTTCCATTTGCCTATTCTCACAAATAGTAAAGAACCTAAGGAACTTATTGATTTTCAAGGTATAATATATTTATTTCAACAAACAACTAAAACGACAATACAACGTGAAAACAATTTTAAAGACAGACCAAACTAAATAAGATTATCAAAAATACATGAAATCGTCAAAATCCTGTGAAAAGTTTCAGAAATGGTGAAATGCGGAATCTGAAAAGCAAGCTAAAACTGCAAAATAAAATCAAAAAACATTCCAGATTCACCATTCACCACTAGAATACAGATTTTTACACACCAGAAACAACTCTATAAAATTTCAACGAACAGTTTTTCAACGAACAGTTTTTCACTATGAAATGCAAACAAATCATCACATTTTGAAATCAAACCAAAAAAGCTCTTAAAATACTTTTTGTGAAAAAATAAACACGAAATCCATAAACATTTTTTTGTGGCCTTTTTAATATTCCCTATACATAATAGTCTAAACTTTTACATGGGATTTTGTTGATTTTTTCCCAGAGAAAAAACATGTTGTAATAACTGTTTGTTTGTGGTGAATTTCATGAAATTTTTCATTTGTTTTTCTTTTAGATATTTTACAAGAGGCGACTGAATACAAAAATCCATTGGATTTTAATTTTGCTGCCAATCCGGAACCTGAAACCCTTTTGCGCAAAAAACGTGGACTTGGAAGTTTTCTCAAAAAACTCTTTCATATAAATAAAAAAACAACTACAGAAAGACCTAGGCCACCAGCACCGCCCACTTTACCTCCTGCTCCTCGTCCGTCTCCTGCAGAACTCGATTCTTATGAAGAAGAGTATGAAGAACCAGATTACGATGAAACATTTGGTACAAGTAGCAAGAAAACTTTGGGATCGGTTTCTGCTTCTTCTTCTGGAAAAAACAGAAATCATGGACGTCCAAAATCGGATTTGGAAAAAAAATACAAAGGGAAAAAAACTCCAACTGAACCGAGTAAGCGCGTCACTTATCATGCTGACCAACATGGAGATAGTGAAATTGACTGGTTGTTACCAAAATCCCTAAGAAAATCTTCAATTCTTGTCCGTAATGATGTTTCTAATCCACTTGATGATGATATTGATGCAGAGGCAATGGCTGGTGACGAGACTCTCCTGGATGATGATACTGATGCTGATGATGTTCCAGAAGAAAGTGCCCAACCGCCTAAAAGAAAACAAAGAAGGAGGAAAAATAAACGAATTAATAATAATCGACGAAAAAATTGGAGCTTTCACGATGACGACGATGAAGACCAAAATCACGAAAATGTCAGTGATTCTGAACAGGGTGAACGACATTATGATGACGATGCTAATGGCGAAGGTAATGGTGAAAGTCCACGTAGGCGAGGGAGAAGGAGAAAACATAAAACAAGGACGAATGAGGATGAATTGGATTTAGAATTGGACGATGATGCTGATGCTGAAGAACCTCAAGATTATCCAAGAAATTCTGGAAATCGACGTAGGAATTCTAAGCATGGATCGACTGAACATGTCATTGGAAAACCTGGAATTTCCAGAAGAACCAAAAGAAGTTAGTTGTTATAAAATCCAGACGTAACTCTATGTTTTTATTGTCCATGTGGTGAATTAAAACTAAAAAATGTTGTGCATATTTTATTGTTTACTTTTAAGGTACTGAGCATTTTTCAGTCAACAACAAAAACAACGACGGCTGGGCTTCAGAGGAGTCACCGATAGATATGCCGAAAGGTCAAAAAATAAATCCAGTCAACGATTACAATTTTCCTATTGAACAAGCTTCAAAAGAAGAACTTCGACTACTCCATGAATTATTTGTAAATATTGTTAAAGGGAAATGTCCAAAAAATTTTGAGACAACATTTGTAGACTCTTTAGAAATGAATACTTTCCGTATTATTGACTCATCGAATCAATTAGAAGACACGAATAAAGAGACAAGTTTGGAAATAACAAAATTGATTCATCAATTGGTCAACTGTAGTATAGAAGCTGAACGAACTCGGGACATTTTGGAAATGGTTCTTATGAATGATAAATTCAATAATTATTTGACAAACGCCAATGAAATTGAAGTTGGTGGTCCATTATACAGGAGCAAGCGGAAATTAACATTTAATTCAAAATCCAAATCCAAACGTCAAAATAATCGTCACAAGAAACATAATGGCAATAGCAAAAATAAGGAACCATATTATCCAAATGACCTAATAAATCTATCCAATTTTGAATTTTCACTGATAACCTTTGTGCAAGAGGAATGTAAAGCGAACGTTAACGAAATTTTACTTCAATCTGCTGGCCAAATCATTCTTGAAACAATCCAAAATTTTTACAAAGGATTTCTTCATATTTCTGATGAACAATATGACACCAATTTAAATGTACTTCAAACTTGTGCTAATCTGATTTTAACACATAAGGAAGAGGAAGCACGACTAAAGAGAACATTACAAAATCTAAATATTGATTCAAGTTGGAAGTGGTCAAAAGAAGTAGACGAAGGCCAAAAAAGATATCCTAAAAGTGACATGACACAAAATGGAGAACTGATATTAAATTCAGATCTTTCACAATTCTCAGAAGCTGAAATGAGAGATCTTTTAAATGAATTTAAACTCAATGAAGGACAAATAGAAGCTGAATTATTTAATACTAAAGATGGTAGACAGGACGCTGTAGATTCAAACATATTTTCCATTTTCCAAGATTTAGCTGATTTATCGTGGAAAAAAAGGAAATGAGAAAAATCTCAACAAGTGTCGCTTTTATATTCACTTATTATTATTTATTTTGTATACGCTTTTACATTATTCATTTATTTATTTATATTTTATACTGTACGAATAAAAGTAATCTACATTTTTATTTTATTATTTCAAAGTTCCATCACATTAATAAAAAAATACAAACGTTTTATCGTCGCCTAGAATTCATAAAAAATCATTCCCGCCGTTTTGATCTTTGAAATGTTAGGAAAATTCTTGTCAGTGCTTGTCTAAGTTTGTCTTTTATGTGTCATTTTGTTTTTTTCTGTCAAAGTGTGAACACAGTTTTTTTATTATTGTGCTGTGCATTTAGTGCTAATACTAATTATCATTGTAAATTGTAAATCAAAAGTGTAAAAATGAATTCACTACCAAAGAATCAAGAAAAAATTGGTTTCAAGGTAATGTTTGATTATATTATACATTTAAAAGCATAACTTTTTTTGTTTTCGGCTTCCATGTTGTAAATGGTAATCATTTTTATTCAGAATAATAATTATTGTAATTTCATGTTTGGACTGTGTGTAAAAATAGGTACAGAAACTGCAGCAGTCCGTAGTAGTAAAAGGAACAAGAAATCCAGTCAACAACAATGTTCAGAACCCCATAATCAAAACCAAGATCCAGTCGGAACCGGCTAATCTCAGAAACACTACACAAGAAATCGACAATGGTAAGTAGTACTAAATTCATATTATATTATACATGATATTATTTTATTACTGGTTTTGATTGATTTTTTGTTGGCTAAAAAAATGCATATAAAAATGTATATATTGTAAATAATGATTACTCTGTTATTTAAATTCTATGTGACAGATTTTTTGAGACTCCAGCAATTGCAGTTTTTGAAATTATATGATATGGACAAATCCTATGGACCATGTCTTGGATTGACTCGACAGGATAGAGTGAACCGAGCCCGAAAATATGGTATTGGTCGTGTCGAAATTCTTGACCAGGTTGAAGCGATGCTTGAACAACATAGAAATGATTCTGACTATCGTGAATGGTATTTTATTTTGATATTGTTACTTTACATAATAGTTTACCTATCCATAATCCATAATCAATAATATTAAAATCATAATGACTATAATATAAGTGTCACTCTGTGACTATAGACTATGCGCATTAACTGTTTTGCTCCTATTTCTTATTCCAGCTTGTGGTACAAAATATTGAAATAATAACTTTGATGATGGAAATGGTTTCATTTGGATGTGACTTTTGACTTAATGGGTAAGTAATAAAAACATTGTGTATATGACTACATGTATAAAGTTTTGCTATAATGCAGTTTCTAAAATAATTTCTAAATACTAAATATTGTGTATTGTGTAAGTAATAAATAATGGCAAAAATGGAAGAAAGAACATACTAATATATTATGAGACATGTGATAATTTATAAAACACATGATAAAATAATTACGTTCGATTTTTTGTACTTGATTTTTTGTTTTAGATTTTCACCCCTATATTTTTGGAGTTACTTACTTCTCTTCGTTTGTATGCCTTTACACGTCTCGTATAAGCTATAATATATTATATAGAAAACTATAAACTATATTCTTCTAATATTTTTTATGCAATGAACTTTTTTGACATCTTTTTAATGTATATATAAGTATATATATTTGTAGCAAACCTGCTCATCTAATTTTTAGTTTTTTTGGCTTTTACTAAAAAAAAGTAGTCCTATGTACTGCATCGATTTTTTTACAGCCTATAGATATGTAGATTATAAATTATAATATATACGTTTTTTGGCAGCGTCATCATAGGAATATTAGTTTTTCATTTTTGTGTTTTGTCAATTTTATTATTTAAAATTTTTTTTTATGCTTTGAATTCAATATAACAAGATTTGTGAAAACTTTTTCCATTGTTTTCGTATTTGACGTGTTTATGAATTATCTCACTGCACTGTAATAATAAAAAAAATTGAAACAGTAAACAGTATCTATGAATAAAATAATGATTATTCAAAGCATATTTAGTACCATTAATTGTGTATGAATCATTTTAGGAGGTTCTCAAAAAAAAAATTTCAGTGATGTGATTTCCACTTGCCAAAGTGCGTTTTTAAATGGCGTACAGAGATAAAAGATGCTTTATCCGTGTTAGTATGTACTATGTACTGTAAGTAATGTAATGTGTAATCCAAATTCGGTATGATATTCATTGTCTGCTTGGGGTAATTAAAAATTAAAAGCTTTATAATATACAATATTATAGAGGAAACGAGGAACGAGAGCAAGACAAAAAGCTTAGGAATATTTCTTTTTAGTGTTTTTAGTCTATAAAAACATTGAGCTGCATTCTGTGCAGTTTGTGTACAATGTACATGCTTTGCAATATTCGCAAATTTACTATATTTTTTACAGAGAATTCAAAAGTTTACACTTATCTGAAAGGAAGAAAGAGAAAAGAGTTTTCATTCGTATATAGACATTTTTGAAAAAATATAGGTACTATAAATGTTAAATGTATCTGCATGTCACTGTCAAATATAAGCACACAACTATACGAACATGGCTGAATTTCATAATATTTTCTTGTATAACATTATCTTCATATAAGTATAGTCAGTTCAAAAAAAGCTGTTATGCATAAAATTAAAAATTCTTAATTCAAGACGCAGAATAACATTTTTTATATCTAATATCTAAGTAATGTATGAACTTCCTTTTGGTGTTATCTGTGGTTAGCTTTGGACCCACGTATTACATATTACTACTATACATGTATGTATACATTATACATCCATGATATGAATAAACTTCCAACCACATCATTTCTGTTTCTGAGTAAGACAAGCCTTTTTTTATATTCAATCTTCAAAGAAACACACAGTTTTTCTGAACTAGAGAATTTATTCATAAGTCCAAAATCCAAAAGTACAAACATTTTTCTATTAGTGGTTCACACATATACATATTATACTCAACGCAAAAGCTATAAATTTTATTTACGTTCATTAATTTTTTTTGTTTATTCATTAAGACTGTGCATACAAGTACGTAATAATTCATTACAGTAGTTTGATGCTATTGATTATTATTGATTATTTGTATTTTAAAATATAAATATTTTTTCTAAATAAATAATTAAGTACAACTTACAAAATGAAGTCGGCATTTCGTGTATGGATAGCGCTGTTTCTTCTTTTAGCAATTATTTTACTTTGCGTATTAGGCAGCACGAGTGCATCAGAACCTGAATTAGCGGTAATTTGCTTACATTAACAAAACAATTTGCACATGTAAGTGCTTGTGTGTGACGTAAGTCGTAAAATAAATAATGTGAATAAAATAATTTCGATGATCCATGTTTTACCGACTGAACATTAATCGACTTCACAGCAAATGTTGTTACTGTTCTTAGACTTTGAGATTCAAGAGGCAGTCGACTGGTCGTAGACAATGTGACTGCAGATATGCTCCGGATTCTTCCCTGTGCGCTTCTAATGGTATTTCTTATCCAAGCGAATGTCGCTTTAATTGTGCCAAGGCTAGAAATTCACGTAAGTATTTCTTTTTGCTTTATTTATGTACTTGCTAATTATTTATGTACTTGCTAGCCGTTGAAAATGAAATGAAAAATGTCATGAAACATGAAACAGCATTATACAGTAAAAAAAATTCCATGTTGATTTTTTTACAGGTTTGAGAATTGTGTCATCTGGAACATGCAAAGGGAAAAGCTTAACCGATTTTCGACGGGGTCAAAGGAACAGATCTTAAACCTAACATTAAAACAACCGAGATTTCAATCAGAAGCATTTGTTTATTAACAGTAATATATACGAGTTATGAATACTAAAATACTGATTACTGATACATGATACATCCCTATAATACATAATCGACTATTTTAATGATACGTATTTTTTGTAGTTACAATTATTTTTTCGAGTACCAAAATAAATCTGCAGTGACACAATCTATATATAATATATAAATTATGGCTAACAAAACTAATCAGTTTTGTTTCAGAAGCAAAAATTGTTTATTTTGAATTTTTGGATCAATAAAATTGGCGTAAAACAACATTTGATTTTCGGCCGAGTCATGGACTTTTAGTTGCTCAGACCTTCGAATTTTAGTCGATGACTCAGAAATGGCATTTAAACTATTGGTTCATTTATCAAAGGAGATGATGGGCCGAGAAAGAAGAGAGTCAAATTTTTATATTACACATATTACATGGGAGGATTCAAGTCTTGAATTTTAAGACAGTCAATCTACTTCTTCTAGATAAAAAAGAGTTGTCAATCAGTTAGTTTAAGGATAAAGTAAAAAATTCTAACGTCGTGAGTTGTGACAATTTTGTATCTCGCTTTCTTTGAACTTTGACCGTGCTTCTTTTGAGATCAGCGACAAGAAAATTCTGCTGCTCAATGCCACACCAGATATTAGATATAGACAATGTATAATGTATACCATGTTCCGCAATGTATACGGTACATGGTATACATTGTTTACTCTGATAGTTTGGAAACTTCTACAAAAAATGCAGGAGGTAAGTAGTTAATTTTTGATGAGGTTAGAGACAAGACACAAGCTATGTATTGTACACAATGCACAATGGACATGCATGTATGTATATATGTACTTACGTGTATAACTTATAACTTGTGTGTGATTAGCAATTTTTTGACATTCAAGGGCATTAGTTTCATCTCACATAACAATAACAAATAATATCTGTGTTTCAATTTAGACAATTTCTTCTGGAAAATTCACAAAAAGAACATTAAAAGAAGGACAATAATTATTGGGTTTGTGTCTCGACAAAAGTTTTTTTACTTGTTGAATTATGCATGGGTAACATAACAATGAAAGCACGTGAATTGAAAGAAAGGAAGAAAATAATCTAAAATGAACCTATTCATAAAAAAGGATTAAAGAAAATGAAAAAAATGTACTCCAGAATTCTGTTCACATTTTGAATAAAAAGTTTAGGAAAAACTAAATTTTAATCCGGCTACTGCACTCTTGCTGGTGTTAGATTTTGCAATCAGTCTGCTTTTTTGAATTGAAAAAATAAGCTTTATTTTGATAAAAAATAAACAATGAAACCGTTAAATTTATTTTTATTAGTACAGTGTCTCCTTTATCTTTTCATAATCGAATTAGTCGAGTGTGTAAAATTACGATATGAATTTCCAAACAATCCCCGTAATTTACCCAAAATTTCAAAGGATTTTCTTTCTTCGTTTCTAAATTGTAAAGTTGGTTTGGTTGGAACATTTAATCATCCTATTCTAAATGAACATAGTGAAAATTACATTGAATTTTTTACACTTCTTCAATCTCCAATTAGTTTGGAAGCTTATACATTTCAAAGAATGAATCAAAGTAAACAAATCCTCCAACCTGAAAATCGCCATCACAAGCTGATTTTATATTCAATTAATAAAAATGTCCATTTTTCTTCTTGTTCAGTAAAACTCTTGTTTTTGGACCATATTTTAATGCATTACAGAGGAAATATTGGTATGATCTTTAAATATCTTGAAGACTTAATCTACACACATCAAAATCCCAATTTCCTCGTCCTTGTCTCAAACACGCCTGCCATCTCCGCAGTCACTGATTTAAATAGACAAGAATTTCATGGTGCTTACGAACTGTTTGGTGGATTTTTTCAATTCACACTCACATCCAAAATTTTCATAATTCGTGAAAAATGGGGAGAATCAAATGAAGACATTTTTGTCCTTTGCATGTATTGTACTATGACAAGTCCAAATCTTTTTCTTCAATTTCGAGTTCCATCTTCAGAAACGTCGAAAGATTCCAAGGAAATTCAACATTCACATGCCATGATTCATCATTTGGATGATGGAGATGGAAAGATGAGAGAACTGAACAAGATTTGGTTCTCTCTCCATTCAAATTTAAATGGAATTTTCATTGGTCCAATTTTTCATCCTTTTGTTTATTCCCGCCTTGGAAAGAGTTGTAGCCTATACGTCGCTCATTTGAGTACTCCGACATTTCATTGTACTCAATTAGTACTTGGAAGACATCTTAATTTCACTACACTACCGCCCATATTACCACCTGGACAAAATCCAAAAACTTTTAGGTTTATTTTGCACGGAGACGTCAAGAATGACGGCATTGCAGGACGTGCAATGATACACCAACAATTTCCAAAATATACATTTCAAAGAAAAATTTGGCTAACTTCCGGCTGTGATTACAAACCGTATGTTTTCATCGTATTTATTGATAAGAGTTCAGTTCATCTTTCATCACTTTGGAAGCCATTTGATGTTCAAACTTGGATAAATTTTGCCGTTGCTTTTCTACTAGGAATTGGGATCACATGTCTCATTCTAAAAATCAGCTTTAAATGGAAACTCCCCTTCAAAAACACTAACCAATTTGAACATGGATTTTCATTTGAAAGGACAGAATTTTCACACAGAAAAATTGATACGGTCCTTAGTAATAATAATTATCATTATCATCATTCTTGGGCTGGATATTTGTCAGATTTGTTTTTTCGGTTCTTGGCTATTATTTTGGATCAAGAACAAGTGACCAATTTGACAAAATCAAATAATTCTGTAATTTCTCTTCGCCTCATTCTCTTTGTATGGATTAGTATGACCTTATTTTTGAGTAATTTTTATAAGGGAACTCTTTTTTCTTCCCTCACTACAATTCTACCCCCATCTGACGTCCCACAAACTCTTCCAGCTTTATTAGAACAGAGAGACAGAATATTATTGACAACAACCACATCTCATAGTATGGCTGGAAATCCTACTCCGTATTCAACACTCAAGGATATGACACTTTTTGATTTAATTGTGGGCTGTAGTGAAATGGGTTTTAAAAATCTGGAAAAGTTTTTTCAGACTCTCCAGGACAATATCATATTTTTAAAAGTAAAATCTCCGATCAGTATCATCCATAAAATTAATACGAAAGAGCCAATACCTGCTTCCGGGATGGGTTTGGAAAGCATTGTAATTAGGAAGGAATTTGCTGTAATTAGTGCTTTATCCGATGCTCAGATATTTTCCAAATTGCTCCAACTCTATTCAAATTCCTCCCATTACTTTGCCATCAGGAATATGGATATAAATTCATTCACCACCCGGGTTCCTTGGATTGCCAGAAGGAATTTTTTCTTTCCCTTATTCCAAAGGGACCTTTCCCATCTTGACGCTTCAGGGATTTATGAACGATGGCGTGTACACAAGAACATTTTAGAACAGATTAATAATCTGAAAGAAGCTGAATTCACTTGGGCCCAAAATATGAATACCAAAGAGAAAAAGGAGAATCAACAAGGGAGCAAACAAATTTCAAGAAACTATAAACGAAAAAATTACTACGCACTGGTGATGCTCACTGGAGAGGAACAACAAAGCGAAGCTGATGAACCCAAACCTCTATCTATGAATGTGATTCAAATACTATTGATCCTCTTTTATTTAGGTTTATTTGCAAGTTTGATTGGATTTTTATTGGAAATTATAGTCAAAGCATTGCCATCATGGAGTATGACAACATTGGGATCACGGAGTATGAGGACAACGCAAGCAATGCCGTTCCTTGAATAAAATGGGCGAATTTTTTGTAGCGTTTTACATTGTAAATAATAAATTTAGGAAAAAAGAGGCGGAAAAAATGGCGTAATTCGTACACGAAAGCGAAACATAGAGCCCTATACCAAATAAACGTAGACCGTCGATTTGGTCAAATATTTTTCAGTGTCATCACATTCGGTCTTTTAGTTAATTATTCAAAAATTATCTGGAGAGCTTTCTGACAACATTTCATATGCAAGAAACGGGAAAATGTAGAAGCCATTTTAATGTAATTGATTGAAAATGTCTATTTATCTCAACTTTTCGGATTCATCAACTTAGATTTCCTACTTTTGCTTTACTGTATCAATTTTAAATGTATAGACAAAGTTATAAGGATGAAAACAGTTAAAAGTTTGTACATATGGTTCTGTAAAATCTGTCGTTTTCTCAGCTACAATTCTAAAACCAATAAACACCAATCAACGAAGAGAAAAAATTGCGACAGATTTCAGAACGGAATAGAGTGGAACGTCATTCGTCATGTATTAATTGTTGAATCAACTTAATAGTAGTTAATATATATAGTAGCAAGTACATGCATACACAGGATTATTTAACATATGACATAAATTTGTGACAGAAATAAAGGTTCATATGCTCGAGGACTACACAAATTTTGATTATAGGTGGACATTTAAAGAACGATCTAGTCATGGAGTCGTGCACAATGCCATTATTTCATTATAAAAAGGAATTTTTAGATCAATAAAACTTCTGCGTTCGTACAAAATATGGAAACGTATAGCTGTATGTGTTTAAGTAGAAGCAAATTATTATTCTTGCTATAATTTGTGATTTTTAATCACAAATTATAGCACGGGAGTTAAATAGTGTAAAATAATTTGAAAGCCTTTTTTTCTACACATCGCTTGTTTGCACTTGTTTCTACTCGCATGTGATCACATTTACGTATTTCAAACAAAAAGAGGGATAAAAAAATCGCGATTTTTGTACGTTTTTGTTCTTGTCGGTTTCTTTTTTGTTGTTGATAAAAGATAAAAGTTTTTAATTTTCCACAACGTTCACAATTTACAATTAATACCTGTCAACAAAAATCAAACTGCATTTGTTAATTAACAAGTTTTTGTGAAGTGATTGTAATTAAAAACAAAAAGGAATAACAATGTCGTTTGGAGGATGGGGTGACGATTTGGACTCGGATGACGAACAAGCACAAGAATCCTATGCATCCTCAGGTCAAGCTTTGATTATGATCATTAGTTGTTCACCTGACATGTTTCGTCCATGGGGTACAAGCGATGAACATGCATTTTATGCTGCTATCAAGGTATATATATATACTATGTACTTGTTATAATTTTGTTAATGTTACTTTTGTTGTAATTGCGTTGTGCAATTTGTAAGTATGTGTACATACATTATTTTATCAATAAGTAAATAAGTACAATGTACAATCTCTGTACTACAATGTAAGTATAAAGTATAATAATATAATATTATATATGTATGTTTTTTTATAGGCTTGTTACACAATTTGGAGGTCAAAAATCATTTCAAATCCAAAGGATAAAGTTGCCATTCTTTTTATGGGA
>JAQGBH010002705.1:0-23052 GCA_034698265.1 Sminthurinus aureus
AAGTTTGAATATAGCTTACTGCCCAAGCAAGACCTTACGGAATTTTCCGCCACATGGTGGCGGGGTACGGCTAGTAAGGAATAAAGAGGAAAGCACGCCTACATTTCGTCGGAGAAATTCATTTTTTATGCTCAGTTTACAATGCATTTACAATGACGTCCTTTGCTTTGCTCTGCTCTCATCAGTCTTGTGGTAATTGTGGTGTCGAGATAGAGACTTGAATGTTGAATGTTGAAACTTGAACAGATCTAAGGACGCTTAAAATGACACTTTCTTTATTTTCCCACATTCTATTTTAGATTTTAGATCATCTACCTATTTTTATGCATCCACCTCAATTTCCAAGCTCTACTTTTACTTTTTGTATCAACTATCAACTATAATTTAGTTAACTATGACACTTTTCAGACTTTAGACTTGCTCTTGCAGATTGACATTTTTCCACTGTTTATTTTCCAAAGTTGTTTGTGTCTTTCTTTCAAACTTCAACTAAATGTTCAGTGTTATAGGTACAAGGGGGAAATGGCTAGAAAAACAAAATAAAACTTGATATCTTGCCCCATTCGTCACATATTACTTACATCGTGACAAATTTTGTCTGAGGCCTTGTGTAAACCACAAAAGTGTAGATTGTAGATAGATTTCTAGATTTTTTCACCACTACGGGACATCAATGAACACTAAAGACAACAACATGAAAGAGCATTCCTGTTTCATGTCGAATGGTTGAGACACCAGAGGAGAGACAAGAGACAGATAGAAAGATACAATCATCACCATCATCACCGTCTTATCTTTCTCATCCTCCCATCTGCATCTGTATCTCCATCTCTATTGTGAAAAGAGTGTATGGAGTCGTTGTTCTCTTTGTTCGTTATTTCCAGGCCTAGTTTTTCCACGATATGTGAGTATATATTATATATTAGTACATATTATTATATTATCTTTTACCTCTCATCCAAACAATGTAAAATCTGCAATAAAACATGTCTCACTTCCTTTCATAATAATAATAATAATTATTATTATTACTGGCTTTAGTTGAGCACTGACGATTTTATTGTATTAATGCTTCTAGAATCTAGACTCTAGACTCTAGAGCATTTTAAGTACGCTCTAATAATTATCGTGGAAAAAAGAAAGGACAAGGTCATATCTGTTTTCCGTTTTTCTAGTTTTCATACTTTTTGTTTTCATGTCAAAATATGAAATGTAGAATATTCTTCTTTTTAAACTTTTTACTACTTTTACTGCAATAAAAAAGCACTGACAGTAGAGAGAGAGAGAGAGAGAGAGAGAGAGAGAGATTCGGTTAGCTACCATTTTTTCAGCCCTTAAAATTAAATTGACGAAGGATGCAAATAAACTGCATGGTTATTGCATAAATGAAATGGAAGGTGGTACCTACAAGATAATAGATACTAGTATGTATTGGTGTTTTGGCTAGACGTTTTGTATTATGTATTTGTGACTATGCACCGTGGAATAATAAAAAATAAAATCCGACAGAGAATATTCATGTATTACAAATGTATTATTACTACAGACTACAGGCTACAGCACGTACATAGACATCAGAGTCAGTAGTTCGGGCAGAATCAGGAAGCCTATGAAAAGAAAAGAGAATGACAGTAAAGATAATAATACTGAGAGTTTCTATCCATTATCTTCTTTATTCTGTTCTACTCTGTTCCCTTCTGTTCGGTTCTGTATTCTATAGCTTTTCATACTCAGTTTTTGCTCGGTTTGACTTTAAGAATATATATTCGGCCTTGGTGTGCCAAATTCTTGGGTGCAAATTTTTATGTAGACCCCTTTTATTCATGTGTATATATACATAAATACATACATAATACACACGTACAAACTTTTGTACTTGAGTTTACTCTGCAAGTTTGTATTTTTTTTCTCTTTCTCTCTCTTTCTCTATCGCTCTCTCTTGTTTTCTCAGGATAAAGACAGCGATGGCAAGTGCACTGATTTCTTCTTGTCGGCTAAGGATGAACACAAATCCTAGCTATCAACTATTATCATTACTGTAAAAATATTATAGATTCAAATACAAAATACAAAATCCATAATATTTTACATGTTCTCTTTGAATTTTGGATGCATGGCGCTTTCGGGTTTTCGGGATTGTAACAACCTCCACAAAAAAACAAAAATTACTACTAAAATTACTACTGACTATTAACTTGTTTTTTACATTTACTACTGCTTTTTTTGAAATTTGAAAGCCTCCAATAATCCAGACTCATCTAATAAAAACATAAATAATTAGTTTATATTTTAGTTTAAATATGGACCACGTTGTCCGTCGTATCAAATGAATAAATAAATAAATAAATAAAAAGTACGACGATTACATGTAGTAATTTGATTATGCACACTGTACATTGCACATACAATATCTAATATCTAGTGTGAGGAATGAGGAATGTTTATGTAAAATGATGACACATTTTCCTCCTCTCACTTCCTTCCTTCTCTCCAATTTAGACATGAAAAGCCATCACACATAACACATAATACATACAAAAACAAATTGTGAGCAGAAGGAAAGCAAACAGTAACGTGCGTTATTTCACTCATTAAGAATACAGAATACATCACATTTTTCCGTACAGTGTGTATAATAGGAAAAGCATATAATGATAATATGGTGGATATGTATTATTTTTAGCTAGAGGATTTTTTTTTGTAAAATTCATACGCTTGTGGATTTCTAGTTACTAGTTTCTCGTTTCTAGTCCTCATTTTTGAGACGAGCATGAGATGACAAGCACAACAGTATGTGTTCCATAATAACTATGCATAATAATTAATAATAGTGGAAAAAATATTATGCATAATATGACAGGACCAAATTAAACACACGGCCGTACAGTAAAATCTAGAATGTCTATGTAACTCACCTTTCTCTAGAATCTAGAATTTACAATAATCAAAACAGAGATTCCTTTTCCCTGTTCCAACAGAATGTTCTCATATTTACTACAGACTACAGATAGAGCTTAGAGCCTAGGACACAAATTTTTCATGCATTTTCTTTTTTTTTGCAGCTTAACATTAACATTATCCAGACAGTCTTCAACCTGTCCACGCTTGTCTTTTCTCCTCAGCATGATCTTTATGATAGACAGTTGTGGGTTATGAACTATTTATATATGCTATTTACAATTTACAATTTACCATGCTGAAGGGAAACTTAAAATGCGTGTCGTAAAAAAACTATACATGAGGAAAAATGTTATTAGTAGAAAGTAGAAATCCTACTACTACTGCACTGTTGACTGTTGACTGTGACTTTCACGGGTTTGTTTTATATTCTTGAAACTTGAAATATTTTGAATATGTATGTCAGGATTATTATGAGTAGAAAGAAATCTGAAGCAAGGTTACGGTTATTGTCTCTATATTTTCTATTGCATTGTCTATTGTCTTAGTTCACCAATGGCTCTTATATATCAGTAATTTTTGCACAAGTATAGAAAGAGAAAGAGAACCTTTTACCATTTACGTAAAAACGGGTGTAATTCAAAATTCAAAGGCACTCGTATAAATGATAAAAAAGTATATGTATGAATAGATCTATGGTGAATTGTGAATAGTAAAATCGGATATCTAAATTTATAGAATTTGAAAGGAGGCTCGTGCACCTTGTTTTCCACTAAGAAGAAGACTTATCGTTATCGCAGATGGGAGTCTCGTACATTTATAAGTGTGTGTGTACAGTGTACAGCAATATAGACCTCGTTGAATGTGCAATATAACAGCACATGTCGTGTATGTAGACACTAGACACTTTAATGTATTATATACAAAATACAGGCTACAGAAATTCGCATTGATGTCTCTTCTATTCATACATGCATAGAAGAGACAACACTATAGTGCCATACTTCCCAACCGCACGCATTCAATGAAAATGTCTAGTGTAGTCTACAAGTCTAGTATTTTTTAAGCTTTTAATAGTCCCGTATGCTCAAACTAGAAAAAAAACTTGATGGTAGAGTCTAGAGTCTAGAGTGTAGAGTTTAGAGTAGTTGAAAAAATCAGTTGAAAAAACACCATTTGCAAAATTGCATCCGCATTTTCCACTCTCGCATTTCTTATTTTGTTCTCTATTGTTTCCCCTTTGACATGGCAAGTTTTGACAGTAGAAACTTTTCAAGTTGTAGCTTGTAGCATCTCTACATGTAAACGATAAAGGATAAAACTAAAACTAAAACAAGATACTTACCAGCATTTAACTATGCAGAAGACAGTTGTGTGTGTACGGTGTAACGTTTGAAAAAGGGAAAATGTAAAAAATTTTGGTTGTATTTTGTATTTTGTGTACTGTTATCAAAACCCGATTTTTAGTTTCTAGTCTCCAAGTTTAGAGTTTAGAGTTTCGAGTTTCGAGTCTCTGAACTGTGAACTGTGTCTGATAAATGAAGTGTACGTGTCATTGTGATTTAAAATTCATGTGGTTGCTTCCAAAGAATAAACAAGTGAATAAATCAATTCTTTTTGTTTCTTTCTCTAGACTCTAGAATCTAGACTTGTTTTGTCTTTCTATCTTATCCATTATTTTCTCGTTTGAGGCTCGAGGTTCGGGTTTGGGGTTGGGAAATGAATATTGGAACAGAGAAACTGTGCAATGTGAATTACATGAATTTTATGGAGAATGGAGGAACTCATTCCTCATTCCCCGTCGCCCGTTTCTCCCTCGCAGCTACTTTTTTTGCAAGTGCAAATTTATGCATGTGTACAATGTAGACTGTGGAGTGTAGGGCTGTAGGAGCTGGTAGCACATCAATAAAATTATTATTGTGTGAGCATGTGTAATGCTGCTGATGATGATGTTTCTCACACAGTGGGTCAGAATATCTCACTCAATTTGAGGCTCAGGCTGACAGAAGCAGGATAACAAGAAAAAAGTGCAACCGGGCTGTTTGTAGGGGGTTTCGGATCTGATGCTGGTCGGCTGCTACTTCTTCTTTTTATTTTTTATTCTTCTTCCCGGTCGTTCTCAAGTTCTCAAGTTATCTCCGTTTGAACGGTTCTTCCTCATTTCATATTGAAATCCCTCCCTCCAAGATAAGATAAGATAAAAGAAGACAACACAACATAAGAAACTACAATGAAGATTTGAATTCAATCCAAAGTCGGAGTGCAGAATCAGTTCACAGTTCACAGTTGCAATCGTCTTGTTCCCCATCGATATTATCTTGTCAACTTTTCCCGAAAACATCCACGTGCTTTTCCTCTTGTCAAATATGAGACGATTATCAGCCTAAAATTAAAAACAAATCATAGAAACGGATATATTTATATATATTTTATCCATTCAAAATTTAGGACTAATTCAAGAATAAAAATGACTACTCTATCGCCAATGAATTATAAATTACAACCAGTCATAATTTTTTTTTAAAAAAAAAATAATAAAACGTCTGATTCTTTAAAACAAAATTTAACCGTGTCTAAGAGAAAAATAGTTAAAGTTGAAGTTTAAAACTAGTTACCAACAATTACAAACAGAAGTGCAAAATTTTACAAATGGCAATGTTGAGATTTGACATTTGACAAGCCTAAAGCAATATTTTTTGCAACATAGTGATTACTGACATTGTGATAGATTAACTAATGTCATTTGATTTATATTGTGATAACATTGAATTGTGAATTGTCATTCGAAACTATCTACAAAAGCTTGAATTTAGAGAAAAAAATAAACCAGGATTCCAGATTCCAGGCTCATGTTTCTGTTTCTTGATTTTTCGCGTATTTTCTCATATGTACAGAAGACCAAGACTTGGATTGGAGTTGGTGTTTGACAGCAAGCAGTTGTATCAAGCAGTTACCTAATTCCCCTCTCCGGATGTCAAGTAAAAAGATGCGAAGAGGATCTTCTCGTATGTCCTCCCGTCGTCGCAAATGTAAAACTCCTTTCTGTCTCTTTCTCTTTTATGTTTATCTGATTTACCATTTTTCATCACTCAAACTTATCACACGTCTCTATTCCGTGTTCTGTCTAGTGTCTAGTGTGTTTTGTGTACTAGTATGTTAAAAAAAACTTTGGCTAGTGTTCCATCTCTGTATCCCTGTTAATCTGTCAGTTGTAATCTAGAAGCATTGTAAACTGTAATATTAGCTTCTCAAAAGGTTGCCATTCTCGCCTGGTTCAACATATTAGTCATTTTAAGTGTCATATCTTATTCAACTTTTGCTGGAAAATTAAGTAACAAGTATACTGTTATTATTCAATATTCAATGCTCAATGCTCAATAAAAAAAATATCTACAAATATTTCACATTTTTATTCATACAACGAGCTTATACAAAATTGCTGCAGTTTAAAAAAAACAAAGACATAAAAATTATCCTCAGCATTTAAGCCAATATGACAGTTTAATGTTCAAATCTAAGACTTTAAACAGCATACGCGAATAATTTGCGAGTGTTTCATAAAAAAAAGTATCAGTAAAAGTAAAACAAAACTCACGAAAGCTACCGTTTCTTTTGCCAAAATATATAAAAGGAAAAAGAATAAAAAATAATACTTTAATATTTTTAGACAGACGAACCAGTTTTAATTAGACTCGCATGCAAATTAATTCAGTAACCATTTTTATTATGATTCATTATTCAAAGTGTAGGGTAATGTAATTATCAACTCTTAATTCAAAAGTGCCCGTGTTTACTTTGACATTTGAGATTTTAGATTCGAGCTTCGAGCTTCGAGATTCGAGTCAGAAATCAAAAACAGATGCCTGCTGGGAATAATTTCTACGTACAAGATATAAAACATTTATCTACTTTGCAAATCGTTTCCTTGCTTTAATTTAGAATAGTGTTATTATTATTTTTGATAGTTCTTTATTCTACACCCAGTTTGGTTCAAGCTGTAAAAATTAAAAACAGAGAGGGAAATAGAGTAGGAGTGTGGTATTTTTTAATTGATATTAATTTCATTTTCTGAAAACCGTGTAGCGTAAAAAGCGTCAAGTCTCTAGTCTCTAGTCTTGCAAACATTAAACAGGAAAAGCAATACAAGATACAAAATACAGCACAATTCTAGGAGATTAAACCATAAATCCATCAGGAGCGTCGTAGATTTGAATCTAGAATCTTGAATCAGAAATCTGATATTTGATATCTCATCACCGTCATAATCTTATGGTTGTATCTTGTATCAGTGACAAGAGCACAGCTGTATACTGTATAGTGTATAGTGTATAGGATAGAACCTTGTTCATCGCATTGTCTCATTATAATTCCCTCAACCGAGAAGTCATAATGGTAATAATAAAAGTAAAAAGGAATAGGTAGTGACAAAAGGCAAAGTAAAAGAGTTTAAAGTTTAATATACAGTTGAATTTGATCTGGCATTGTCCACAATAAACAGAATAATGTTGTCAGATAGTATGAGAGAAACAAGGAGAGCAAAGTGTGTTTGTAATTACCAACGACTCACTACATACATTAACATTGAAGGAAATGGCACAAGTTAACCTAGGTTAGTTAAAATGTCCCAGTTTTTATTTTCTCTTTTACCCGACACCCGCCGCTTAGCTGTTTATCTGTACTCTGTTGTGTGGTGTAAAAGAAACTGATGTGTTTGGGTTTTGGATTTTGGTTCTCTGCACAAAGTTTCAAAGCAGAGGCAAGTTTAAGGCAAAGATTTTTCCTCAGTACTGTTTTCATTTTCATTCTGCTCCGACTTACTGTACGTGTTGTGTATTCTGTGATGATCTCGTTTCTCTTTCGACGACTTCTTGAATCTAACTCAGATTCGCATCTTCACAGCTCTCAGCGTATGTATGTAGTATGCAGATTTTTTGGATACTTTGGATACTTCGGATTTACATTCGTAACTTATCGGCAACGAATGACGATTCTTTTTTCTCCCTATCTCCCTCGCTCTATCTCTCTCTCTCTTGTTGCTTTCTTAATACATATTAATACATATCTGACTTGGCAATTGGCAACGACTTAAATTTTAAAATGGAGACATGGAGGAACATCTACATACTGTAAAGTAAAATAATCTGCTCTTGTAAATTATTCTAGCTTTCAGTTCAAGCAGTAGCAGTCAGCACTGCTACTCTAGATTCTAGATTCTAGACTCTAGATTCTTGAGGCTACTGCTAAAATATATAATATCCCAGGCTCTGTTTAGCTCTGTTTTGCCCGCTTTTCGATTCGCTTCCCGTCTAAATATCAATGGGAAAAACTTCTAGTGACTAGTGACACATTCAGAAGCAGTAAATGCATTTTATTCATGTTTCAGGGATAAAAACTACTGTCAGTTTTACTCAGTTTTCTAAGCGAGCAAAATCATTTCAAGAGACATTTAGGTTGGCATTCACGATTCAAGACTCTATTAGATATGTTACATATGCCTTCATGCATTTCAACACAATCATTATCACAGATATTTCTTCTAGAATTCTAGAATTCTAGAAATTCTTCCAAATTTTATGCTTCGTTCAGAATTTAAAATATTCTTATATTTACAAGTGCCACCTTTTAGCTAAATTGCATGTAAGCACTCAAAGCATTCACAATGCCTTTGGAGTTACAAATAGAAATTATGTAAGCAAGTGTCCAAATGAACAGTTTTGCATAGTAGACATTTCGTAATCATTGCATTTCTTCACATTCAGATAAAATCCAGATTTTATGAATGGCGAAGATACATAAACGCTGTACAGAAAAATATGCACATTTTTGACACCAAAGAAAATAAAAATACTTGCAACAGATATCAGCTGTCTAGTCAAAAATTTGCATAGGAATTTTACAACTTTGTAATTTACATTGTGTTTTTCATTCTTTTTATTGTTTACTCTAAATTTTACGTTAAATTCATTAATGAAGGTATTTTGAATTTTTGAATAAGCAATTCGATACTTGTACATTTTTGAACATTTCAGCTGGTATAACAATCGACTTACAAGTTTGACAGACTACTCACTTTGTATTTTGCTTACCTATCCTACGTATAAAGTTGACACGCTAAGACCAGGAAAAAAAACATATACTTGGCTCCCTTATCTTAGTTTTTATGATGGTACTCAATGCTTAAAGCTTGATTACAATGTCAAATATATTTTTTTTCTCCAAAAGTGTCTTAAATTTTTCACTGTATGGAGATATATGTCGCATTCATCAATTTGACTAATCTCAAGTACAACGGGAACAAAGCTTGGTAATCTGCTTCTCATATCCTTTTACTCATATTATTATTTGCTTTAGCATTGCTCTAGTCGAGGGGCTAACCGCCTGTTGACATCTGATATTTGATATTTGACAGTAGTCACTAGGTACTTGACTTCTGATTTCATCAAAAAATGTATTATTTTCTTTGAAATTCATTTTCTCATTATATTATTCATTCCAACATTTGGAGGGTCAAAAACTCGTTGAAACTATACATAATACGTAATACATGCATACATGGATTTGTTATCATGGATCTGCCTTCCAATAAGTAGTAATTATAGAACCTAAATCGTTGAATAAGAAAAAAAAGAAGCTAACACAAAAGTCAGAACTAACATGGTATGGTTGTCTTAAAGCTCATTTCTGTCGTTGCTCCACATATTCAATGCATGAAAATAAAGATAAAATTCTTGTTTAAAGTGTATTACTCAAATATTATGCAACATATTTCCAAATTTCTTTATTGCTAAAAATCAGAGCACTAGTGCTCTGAAGCTGGTTACTAAAGTACAATGATTTTGTATTATTTAAAAATAGTTATTGATTTTATAAACTGCATAGAAGTACGTTGTACGTTGTATCTTTGGTCTTTGAACATCAAAAGGTAAAATACCATAAAATATTTTCCCCTCAATATGATTTGTAAAACCGAGTACTTTTCCCCCATACTTCCTAACTTCATAACCACCATCATTTGCCTTTTGCCTGCGTTTCATGTTATCTCAGAAATGTAAATAGTAAATACACAGCACTGAGCCTTGTACATGTACATTGTACATAGACTGTATTTAAAGAATTAGCGTATGGAAGGGAATGGTTCCATATTGGTCAAACAGAGATAAATGAGTTTTGAATAGTACAAAACCTAAAACAGGAGAAACTAACTGAAAACTGAAAACCTAACGTTTATATTACATGTTCCATGTAAAATGTAAATTTTGCTGAACATTTACAAAAAGGTTTTTGTATATTTTTCTAAGCCCACTTTACACCTTCAGTATCATAGTGATGAGAACCGAGACGGAGACATAGACAGTTGGCTTCATGAGATCAAATCTACAAGAAATAAACAGAGTACATCATACATTACACATTTTTACACTCCTCCTGTCTGCATACTTTTTCGTTATCTTTTTACTTTCTACATTCAACATCCAACTGACGATAGGAGAACTCTCACAAGTCAGAACTCAGAACTTAGAACCAACCTATTAATATTAATATGAGGGAATGTGTGTAGCCCGTAATAGATTTCATGTTCACCATCGGCCTAACTATTCACTATACACTAGGACATGCATATAAATCCGACATGATAAATTTACATTTGGTGGATATACTGATAGTATCTACGTACTGTATTGTGTACATTATGATGTGTAATGAAGTCAGTACAAAACCACAAGACTTTACTAAATGTAATCAGATAGGAGATAGGAGGTAGAACGCAGAATACGAGAGAGGAGAGAATTAGCATTAGACAAAAACTTTTCATATCATTATGATCATTTGTGCGTTTCTTTCCCACATACTATTATTATTATTACTTTTATATTAGCATACATATGACATGTTCTATAAATATCAAATGAAAATATATGCAGATTGCAGATACTTCAATAATAATGATATTGAGGAGGCATGGATGAGGATTGAGGATGAGGATACTAAAATATATTATGCTACTCTCTACCTCTCTTCTTCTTCTTCTTCTTCTTCTTCTTCTTTCTCGTTCTCTTTCTCCTAGAATAGTTTTTATTATTTTTCTGCATGCTCATCAAACCCATGTAATATGTAATTCTCAACAACTTACACTACCACTGTCACTTTGTAACTCCTACTCTTTCGTTCCTTTTTTTTATTTCAATATATGTTTTAAGCTTTTAAGAGACATTTCTTTAAATTAAATGCACAACTGTCTACAGTCTACATTCTACATTCATTCAACATATATTATTATAAGTATCATCTCTCCAACACTCTATATACTTTATGTATAGAAAACTGTCTGCTGTCTACTCTGTTCTGTGTATGGCGTATGATATGATATGAAAATAAAGTATGAAAGACAGGATAATTAAGCTGGCGCGTTCCTGCGTTTCTATGTACATTTCCATGTTCCATACCATCCTACTAAGCCTACTACAAACTATAAGATATAACATGCTTTTTTATAATCACGTCAGTTTTACGAGCAGCTAGGAAGGTAGAGGAATATCTGTATATAAATTTCTGAAACCACACACACACAAACATATATTTATGTACATACTATGTACATACAAATAAATGTGTGTACGACAACATTATAAATATAGAGAAAAGCACACATGTACATACATGTGTATTTTAACAAGAGAAAGATACCTTAAATGTTTTTTCAACTGGCAGTTTCTGGGGAAAAAATTTACATGAAAAAGGAAAAAGCATGCGCTTGGCAGGAAATTTAGCATATCTATCTACTAGCTACTCCTGTGTACCTCCACTTATGTTTTTTCACCTCTCAAAAATATTTTTTGTGGAAAAATAATTTGCCAGTCACTAGTTACTAGTCACAAGTCACTGAGGACCGGACGTGAAAAGTACATGTTCATTCCATTAGTGAGTGTTGAGTGCACATGTAGTGTCAGAAAGTAATTTTATTTAGAATTTAGAATCTAGAATCTAGAAAGTAGAAAAAATAAAGAAAGATTTTGTACAACTTGTTTTGATTTCTGGCTCTCAGCTGAATAAACTTTACAATTTACAATTTACATTTAGAATTCAGAAACTGATTATAAGTGAACATTATAAAAACAAATCAACAGAGGAATACAGTAGTTTTCAATTCTCAACTGTGGCCTTGGTGTTCATGTATATATATACATATATTGATTCTGTTGAATTGGTAATTTCCTAGTAAATTTCAAGGAATAAATTACCAATCAACCAACACTTTTTCCTTCGTTTACTTGTTTATTTCGGATTTCGGGTGATCACACAACCTTCAAAAGTCAAAGACCAAGATGAAGTCGAAGACATTGAAGACGTTCATCAATTCTTGTTCGTGTACGGAACACTTACACACACACTCACACACACATGTACACACACAATATTTTGTGTGTAGATGAGGATGGACGAAAACATTTCTCATTCCGATCTCTTTCTGCCAACTTAAAAGATGAATTGCCTTGTTGTTGTTTTATTTTGGTTCCTGTGAAAATATTGAGAAGGAGAGGTGGAGGAGGAAAAGGAGGGAAAAGACATTGATCGGAAAGGGAAAAGGAAGAAATACTAAATAAATTATATATTTATTTCATTTCGATCTTGGATCAGTTTGACATTCGTACTTCACTTAAAAGCATCAAGCAGCAGAAAGAGTGTTTTGTGATTTTCAAGTAGTTTTTGTGAAATTTAACTATGATAAAATTAGAAAATCTGAAAACATAAAAAGTAAGAGTGTCCATTATCCATTTTCTAGTACAGTAAAGAAATCCAAAATTGAAAATTAAAAGTGTAGTAAGAAATAATAGTGATAATCTGATAATACAGACAGAAAATGAAACAAAAAGGGCTTCGTTGTCAACGTGCTAGGGCTCGTTTGGAATTTCGAAGGAATAAAAGTGGAAGAGTTGGAAATAGTCGTACACCCCTTTGGTCACCATCCTCTTCGGAATTTGATACTTGTGGTAGTGCATATTCTCGTTTTCCAGTCCATCGATTACATCGAAGCAAAGGTAGTAGGCATCATCATAGTTTTTCCGATTTCACCGGTATGTCCATTTCATAGTTCATTTGTTTTATCTAAAATACGGTAAATATTATGTGATGTGTATACAAAAAGTTTCTCTATCCATTTACTGGTTACTGGGTACTCGTTACGCACCAGCATGGTAAAACTCCTGCTTTTTTTCGCTGCCAAAAAATGCAAAGCTGAAAATTGACATGTGGTTATTCTCACAACCCATGTTGTCTAAAATCTAAAACACGAATATTTAGATTATACAAACTAGTTAAAGTTATACAAGTTGTACAAGTTGTACATTGTACAATGTACACGTAATATAATAATAATACCAAACATTTCAATAAAACACATGTCATTATATGTGATGAGCCTTTTTGTAAACGTGCGTCTTCTTGAACATAGAACATTGAAATAATAAATAAAAATGTACAAACAGAGAAAGATAAAAGGATAGGAGAAAAGGCGATTGCAGCTCTAAAAAATAATCAAATCCTACTTTCATCACGACTCAACATTCCTATTGGCACTTGAAACCAAATTTAAACACAAAGCATGTACATTTTCAACACCCAAGGTTTAGAAATGTAAATATCAGTATACCTACAAAATAAAAATTAGTGTGAAAGAAATTTTTTGGGGAAACAAGCAACAAAATATGCAATCCATAGGAAAATAAGTTATGCAAAAAAAAAAAGTTCTTTGTGTAAAATACAAAATATATGATACATGACAATTAAATGTGTGTGTTTATGTGTTTTATCTTTTGATATAGGTGATGGAGAGATTGTGGCGTCTGCTCCACCTTTAGAAGTTCTTGATCCAGTACTGGGCTACGAATCTCTTTCTTTTGATGCAGGTTAGTGTGTATTTCTAATAGAAATTTTCTATATAATGTTCATTAATCTATATTATCAACGTGTAGCATGTTTCGACAGCATAATATATTATATACAAAATTCAGCTCATTGCTATATTTTACTCATGGAAATAAAATATTTGATGATTGGTGATAATTTTATGGTGAATTATTTGTTCTACAGTTAGTTGTCCTCCTCCAACGGAATCTTATGGAGAGTTTGAATGGCTGGATCCTTCACAACAAATTCTTAGTACATGTGTTCCAGGGACTGAAACTGTACTAAGATATACCATTCCACAGGTATTTGTTTTATTCAGTTGTCAGTGTTCATTTTCTACTCTACATTATTTTTTAATCCTTATATAGGCAATACTTTGATACATTATAATCTATAATAATATTGTATATGTATACATATACGTAATATTTTAGATGACTGAATCCATAGCTAGACATTGTTTAATGGCTCACGTTAAAAATCATTGTTGTTGGGGAGTTGGAGCAGCTAAGAACATGTCCATTACAAATTTCCGGCAAACAATGGCCTACCATGTAAGTTTCTAGTTTCTACTACTGTGTTGCATGATTATTAAACCAAAATCAAACATGCGTAAATGAATATGTGTACTTTGATATCAAAAATCCAAATAAATGAAGTTGTCATTGAAATTTTCAATAGTACACACACGATTTGACATACACGATATATGTTATATTATTACTTATTAAGCTATGTGAATTTGTATCTTTCTCATTTTCAGTATGTACTTCATACATTCACAGAAAAACGTGAATGTAGATGGACGTGGGCTCCTCATGTGGGTGGTGATGTGGATGGCCAAGAATTAGGAAATGCACCCTCACCATGGGATATTATAGGAGCTCCATCAAAGCCTTTCCATAATGAAGTTAAATGTATTGAGGTATTAATTTATTATAGATACATGATGAACATAATAATATTATTATACAAGATATGTACTATATTATACTATATATTATCATTTCTCAATTTCAAAATACAAATGTTATCTAAAATCCAAACTCGAGTAAAATATATGTTTCATTTTGTGATGAAAATGTTAAAAATTAAAAACAAATATATATACAACATATTCATTTGTTCTTAGGTTCCACACACAGCTTCAGTTAAACCATGTCATAAATGCAGAGGGTCTGGTACTTTAGGTTGTACAGCATGTCATAGTAAAGGATGGACTCGATGCATAGCATGTCATGGTGAAGGTTTTGGATTGGGTTCTGAATCCACACAAAGATGTATCGTTTGTGGTTAGTATAGTCTATATTTCAGTACTTTTTTTACTTACTTGTATTTTTTCAGTGTTACACAACATGATGTATATGTATACATATAGTATAATACTCTTAAAATAATATGTTTGAATTGTTACATAAATAATTTTAATCTCAAATGTTTCGTATATATACATAATACATACACATAGGTACTTCCTCACACGGACATGGGCGACAAGACTGTACGAGATGTCAGGCAAAAGGCCGAATTTCTTGTTCTATTTGTGATTCTTATGGGCAACTCAAATGTTTTATTCAACTCACAATTTCATGGTAATATATTATAATAGATAATAGTAATATAGTTCTAAAGTACTTTGTACGTAATAATATTACCTACATGTTATCAGGACTTTAGAAAAAGGCCACACTCTTACGTGTAGTGTGTATCCTTTGCAGTACCCCTTTTTTACATAAATATGATTTTTATTTGAGTACAATTTTTATGAAATAATTTTCTCGTTTCAAATTTCAAATATACTAAAAATCATTCATTTGTTTCGTATCTTTTTTCTACACAGGAAATTAATAGTTGGGGAGCACGTGACAGGTAAATATTTCATAATATTGTACTGCTATCATACTGCCTTTAATCTTTTCTCCTACTTATAATGAAAACGCTTTTTGCTTATATTTGTATATGTCATGTGCCACATGTGAAATCAGCTCAAAATTTATGAAACTTTTTTGTGCATTTTATTTATATGTTCATAATAACAATTTCCCCCATATTTTTAGGTGGTGAAGAACTTCCCCCGGAATTACTTCGATGTTGTGAAGCACAAGTAGCATTAGAAGAAACTGGTTCTAGAATAAATCCTCTTGCTCCAGATATAATTGCTGATGAAACTCTGGCAATGGCTTCTGCTCAGTTAATCAGTGAACATCTTGATAACTGTTCTGATACCCTTCTCTTAGCCCAGGTATATAAACACCATTATCTTAAAAAAAATAAAAAACTGCATATACAGATACAATATCTAGTACGTAGAATACTCTTTTTCAGTTCTATTAATTTTGAATAGATGTCATATACAAATGGACAAAATCTTTTGAGTAAACTGAGCATGAAGTCAACGACCAGCTAATTCCCTTAAATTTATAGGTTTAGTTGTTCATTTACATGGAACTAAAAACCACAACTATAAATAAAACTAATAAAAAAAATAATACCATGCATAATATTTTTTTATTTCTATTTTTTTTGTTTTTTCTACAGAGGCATCAAGTTCGCGTGGTACCTATAACAGTGATCGACTATCAGTATAAACAAAACGCTGGAGGCGTCTTTTACGTTTATGGATTAGACAAAAAAGTATTCATTTCAGATTATCCACAAACATGCTGTTGTGGATGTAGCATTCTGTAATATATTTTTAGCTCTTTTTTCGTTTCACACAAGCAGTATTCTTTCAAAATTATCGTAATATTATTATATAATCTCTATTTTAGTACATGTACTTATGTATAAGTTATTTTTTGTATATATAGGTTGTAGTAGATGGTTACATAATTTAATATTTAATGTACATAAGTACCTAAATCCTAGATACATTTTAAACATGAGGCATCTTACCATTATTTATAATATCGCTATATATTGTACCGAAATATAACTTTTTCAACGTGGAAAATGTTAACTATGGTTAAAAACAATAATAATATTAAACATATTATATTCTTTGTTACTGATTACTGATTACAACTCTATAACATGATGATAAAATGTATTACATATACGAAAGAAACACATGATTTAATTTATACTATGCTATTTTTGTAAAGCCGTTTTCCTTGTGTAATTACGATATTGTGATATTTTGTTCATTATCCTATAATATGTATTTGTTGATCACTCATTATGTTAAAAATCGATCTTTATTGTTTACTCTGTAGATTTGTTAGTTAAACCCGTTAAACGGGACTATACAAAATGTATTTATATTTACTATTTTAATGTGAAAACCCCGCAAGTTTGATCATTTATGTGTGTTAACTGGACAAAAAATTGTGCCTTAAATGTGCACAACGAATTTTGGAATAAAAAATAACACGACAATGAAATTGCTGTACATAGACACATGTACCTATATTTAAAGTTAAAGAATATACCTGGAAAAGAACCTTTTTACTAGCCAGCCATCTTTTTTTTAGTATTTACATGAAATTTCATTGAGTACTTCTTTATTCTCTCTTTCTCTCTCTCTGAGGGTTAACATATGCACATTATATGTAAATGACATGAGATTTTGTCAATGGATTTTACTACTAAGCATGTACATATTGATACGCATTCATTCATCTCGATTTCGAGATTTGAGCCAGAAGTGTGTGTTTATTTACTCTAGCGTGTGTTGTGTGTGTATTTATGTATTGTGGTGAATTAATTAAGTTATTATTACATTTTATTATTTTTTAATTAATTTAATTAATTTAATTGAGTATGTACGTGCATAGTGATATATTACCCCTTTAATTGTGCTTCGATTTTGATTGCTTCCTGGTTTTAATTATACAATTACACTGATTTTCGTCCAAAATACATGATTTTTTTCGGGCCCGTTACAAAACTAAAAATTATGCCAACCGCTCACCACCACCAACAACAAAATTGTGAGTTTATCGTATTTTTAAAATAAAGCATTTTCGATAAAACTATAGTTACAACAAGTCTATTTTACTATTTACTTAACTATCAAAGTAAATATCGTCCGTGTCTAGTGTTTGTCCGTTTCTTCCATGTTTCATTTCCATATATTCGTAGTCTACATTTTAATACATATGTGACTGTACTTTGGGCGGCTAATGATACTTGATGATTCGATAATTAAAAAAATAAATAGGTTCATCAAATGACAACAACAATTAGTTTACATTAATAATAGCATAATAATTTAACATTTACCGGTTTAGGTAGATGTTTATTGTAAATTATAATAACTATTATTATTATTATTATTGTACAAAATTTAGAATCAGCACTGTTCTATTTATTACCCTTCGTCAGTCAACCCATATTTTACTTTATTTTAATTGTATTTACATGAGTCAAAGTATTATAACAACCATGGAATCTCCTCTATTTTATGTATATGCAAAATTAATTAATTAAATGTTTTGATAATATTATTAAGCAGTTTCAGTAGCTGAAGAAATAAAGAGTACTTGTTGATACTTTTATCAGTTGGCACAGAATCTGAAGAATGTATGTTATCAAGAATAATAATAGTATTATTATTATACATGGATTTAAACTGAACCTATGTTTTCGATCAAGTCTTTTTATGCTAAAATGTTTCAATTTCAGTAAATAAGCATGCTTATCTTATCTCATAATAATAATAATTTCGCTAAATGTATGCAATCTCCCTGTATAAAATATTATTATGCTAGCATTTCAATTAAAAATGATATGAAATGAAATTGAACACACATATTCAAAACCCTCTCTTGGTCCTTTTTATACATATTATGTGGGTTAGTTTTAAAATAATCATGAACTGCCAAAAAAACCCAACTTTTTATGCTATAGAATAAAAATGATAATAATAATAATATAACTTTTCATCGATAAGACCAGTGGTCTCAGTTCCGTAAGTCAACTTGCGAAAATTTCGTCCAAGTAAGTAAGTAAGTAAACTTACTTGGGAAAAAGTGACTTATGAGACACTTGCAGTGCAAGTCGTAAGTAAGTTTCGGACTTTGACTTGGACTTGCAAGTAAGTCGTAAGTAAGTTAAAAAATTTTTTTGTCCAAGTAAGTAAGTTGCAAGTAAGTTTCCAAATTTTTTTGGACTTGCAAGTAAGTCGTAAGTGAGTCACGGAAAAATTGTGAGTAAGTAAGTAAGTTGCAAGTAAGTCAAACTTGCAACGTGCATAATGCATAATGCATACATACATACAATGAGAGCGGCTCTTGTGAAACCAATGTCTGTTATAAAACTTAACCAAAAAAATGGTCCGTTAAAACTTGTAAAATATAAAAACTTTTAATTTTTTTGACAAGATTGGAATAACTTTGCGTATAAATTACAATATATTATATCAATCACTTTTAGTCCTGGACATGACTTTATAAAGTTTTCGTACGTTTTATTTTAATTTGAAACGCTGCAAAGTGCAATTATAGTTATCAATTATCATTACAATTTCTAAAACAGTGTCCAAGCTTATATCTTATGCTTCATACAGTTATAAATTATGGCACAAGCTATAATTGTTGATTATACTGAGGTAGAAGATCAACAGCTTATGAATATTGAAGATATAAATAAATCCGCTACTTATGGAAATGAAAATAGTTCACCAGCACGTTTAGCTACGATATTTCAACCACATCATCAAAATAAATCCTCACTAATCAACACACCAAAAAGCAAAACAAAGTCAATATCAAAAGTTAAAAGACCCTTGGAGAATATTAAAGAAATTGAGCCTGTCATAGTAGAAAAGAAAAGAAAATCATCCTCGAGTTTAAATGGTATGTCACATGTCACCATCAAAAATCTCTTGAACTTTAAAGTTTTTTTTTCACATTATACCAAATAAAATTCAATGTTCAAATATAAAATATTTAGCTACTGAATGTTGTATGTTAAAGTGTGTATAAAAATAAATATATGACAATGAATTTTGATCCCCTACAGGTATATCAAAAAAAAAAAGTCAGACTCAACTCGGTTTGGATTCATCGTCATCCTCGTCATCTACAATAACTGAAACAAATAATGAAGAGGAAGAACCGGAAATTCATCACAAGATAATTGTTGGCGTTTTACCAGGGTTTATTTTGAATGTCGAAAAATATGATTCATATTTTGAGTATTTGTATCATATGGGAGAGAAGAACCATGATAAATATTTTCCAGGCGAGAAATTTTTTTATTCATGTTTACTTTGCAAGACGGACGATGCAGATAATAGATCAAAATCCTTAAATCATATAAAATCGGCAACAAAATCCAATGTAAAAACAAACGTCACTCGACACATGAAGGTTATATTAAAATATAAAAATAGTATTGAAGTTTAAAAAAAGTATTTCATCATTTATCATTTATCATCGTCAATTTTAAAAATAAGAGGCTGTAATTTTTAAAAAAAAATCTTTTTGTATGTAGGATATCCATCGTTCATACTATGAAAAAATTCTACAAGCAGGCGAATCCGAATCAAAACAATTGAAAATTCCAAGTTTCTTTACAACTCCACTCCCTTCAACAAATCATAAATATAGGTTACATGATCCTATTCAAGAAAATTTTGATTCAAATCTATTATTCTGTATAATCAAAGACTGCTTACCCTTTACTCTGGTCAAGGGAACTGGGTTTAATAAATTGATTGAAACTTTGGATCCAAAATTAACAATTAAAAGTCCAACAACAATTTCTAATCAACTCAAGGCCTGGACTAAAAATGTTGTAAGTGCTAAAATTATGTATTAGTAGTAAATAAACAATCACTATTGTTAAATATTATTACAATTATCATTATTAGTTAATTATTTTACTTGCACTGTTATACATTGGACTTTTCATTTAAAACCAAAGACTTTTTTTTTCTTTTTTGCACTTAATAGAGTAAGCCCAAACTACGAGCTTGGATTGACAAGTCTAAAAAAGGAGTATTGATACTTGATATATGGACTTCAAAGAATAAGGATGGTATTCTAGGAATTAAATACAGAACATTAAATGATGAATTTGAGGTTGAAACTCGAACTATTGGTATAATTGAATTTAACGAGTCCCATAGTGCAGATCTTATAAAAAGTAAATATGATGATATTATTATCAAGTTCAAATTAGCAGGAAAAGTAAGAAACATAACAAATATGTTACTTTGAAAATTTTACTATTTATTTTCTTTTACTCATTAAAAATAGTTTTTTTACTAAAACAAATTATTCATAATCATGGTTTTCTTTCTTTTTTTTACTTGCAGGTTTCTCATATACTCATGGACTCCGGGACAAACATGGTGAAAGCATTTCAGCCTCCTACAAAATTTATTGATACAGAAGGAGAAGAATATGACTATCAAGAATTTGATGCTGAATTAACTCAGATGGAAGAGTTTCTTAGGACAATTAATTCTGATGATAATGATGATGAAGAAGAAGAAGATGATGATAGTTTTGAGAATTTGGAATCCATTGAATGTTTGATTAATGAATGGACAGATAAATTAGAACCATCAGAAGTTCCTTTAACTTGTGTTGCCCATAAAATACACAATATTATTAACTACGTACTTTCACATAATGAAGATTTGAGTAAATTTGTTGACTACATAATGAAAATCTGTCATTTTTTTAACAATCGAATTTTCTTTCTTAATAAGTTGAGAAAAAAGGCTGGAAAAAGTCTTTTAAGACCTGTAGTAAGTAGATGGAACTCTAGGCATGATGCATGCAAACGGGTTTTGGATGTAAGTTATGCTGTAATTTGTAAATAGCTGATTATAACTATTACTGTTGTATTTGTAGTTTGACACCGTTTTGTGTTTTTTTTATTTGTTGGGTGTAGTATTATGATTGCTTACTAATTGTTATTTGGTTTGGCTTGGGTTGTTTTCTTTATTTGTTCTGTGTAGGATAAAATGTTTGGGATATTAAAAGATCTTCTGAAAAGTGCTAACAAGAATAATATTATTACTCAAGGTAAACGTAAAGGTGAAAAGAAGGATAAAAATATTCCAGATTGTCTTACAAATTCTGATAAAGAGAAGTTGGAGGAAGTGGTGAAACTGTTTGAACCTTTAGCAGTAGCAACAGATATTCTGCAAGGAGATTATGTAACTTCTTGTCTTGTCATTCCAAATATCAAAGCGTCATTCAACAGTAAGTACATTATTCCAACTCCAATCCAATCAATAATATTATGTATTACTTATTACTTAATTAAAATTCTCAAGGTACATGTAATGATAATTTTTGTCATTATTATTATTATTTTATGTAATAGGTATTATGGGAATTGGACCTCTAGAATATTTCGAAACTGCAAAGCTTTTGCTTCTTTCACGAATGAAACTTAAATTGGAACCTGTGGGTAAAGAAGAGGCATTCATACTGTCAACGGTGCTAGATCCTAGAATTAAACTTGATATTTTTCCGACCGCAGGTATTTCAATTTTCAAGTTTCAAATTTCATAATATATTATTTACCTATACGCTTTGTTTGAACATCATAATATTGATTATCATTTCTTTCTGAACAGTAAACTATGATTGCTATGTCTTAGTAGTTCCATAACATAAACAATGTTTTTATTTCATTTTGTAGAAAAATTGGAGAACATGAGTGATGAACGAAAATTAAAGACTTTTATTTTACCGAGTAAAGAATTTGTAAGGAATTTGTGTGAGTCCACTTTTAAAGATATACCAACAGAGTCTCCAACAATAGTTCTACTTCCACAAGAACCACCAACAGAAACTTCAAATCATTATATGAGAGCGTTTAGTGTTGATGATGACGATATGGATGATGATGAAGAAGAAGAAGAAAAAACAGAAACAAACTTTGCTTCCTATATCCAAAGCTCAAAAGTTAAAGGAGTAAAAGAATTACAGGATAAAGAATATCCAAAGAAATTTTGGAAACAGCACAAAGACTTTTTTAAATCCTTATATTATTATGCTAAAATATATTTATCCATTCCAGCCACTACGGGTGCAATTGAAAGGTTATTTTCACAGTTAATTCATATTGGGAGAGTTAGAAGGTCCAGAATTAAAGCTAAAACGTATGAGCGGATTACTTTTTACAGAGAAAATATTATTGATCCGAGTGAGAAAAAAAATAGATCTTTGATTGTAAAAATGTAGCATGTCTTAGGTATTTTAGTTATTTTTTTAACTGCACTGAGCATTGTTGTGTTTTGCACTAATATCTTATCTTACTTTATAAGCTTTATTTAACTTT
>JAQGBH010002706.1:0-23050 GCA_034698265.1 Sminthurinus aureus
ACTATAACAAAAAATTCCAAACTTCGGTGACCTCCAGAGGTTACAGGTCAACATCCCCCGAAAAGTTATAACGGGAACATTGTTAGGGGTGGTCTGTACTACATCTGTGCAAAATTTGGACTCGATTGGTCCTGCCCCCGTTTTCCTTTATAAATCGTGCGGGGTCCTTCCCCTCCACATGGAAGAAATGAGTGGTATTATTATGAGAAGAAAAAACACAGTAACCGAAAATAACAGCATTACATTTTATAACAGAAAAATTCCCCTCACCACGCACCGTACACTTTCTATGTATAAATTTTAAGCATGTTACGTTTTACATGTTGTAACATAAAATACAATTTATTGTAATATATTATATTATAGATATTTCTCATACTTTGCTATTTGCTATGTGTTGCAGTGTGGTCTCGTATACAAATAGGAATCTCGGGGTTTGGATGCGGGCAAGTTAAAACGATATTGGAGTGGCATGACGAAACAGGAAGAGATAGTGGGCCTAAAAGATACCATGAATTTACCCGAGTAGAGAGTAGACGGAAAAAAAAAGGAAAACAATTTCATTTTGAACGAAAATGGACGATTCCTTGAATTTCAGCATACAACTTTTTGACTTTACTCTTTAAATATTTGCCATCTCCTTTTTTTATCAGTTTCTTCGAATTCTTTTCTTCTATGATTTCTTCGTACGACGCAATTACAGCAATACATAATTTATAATTTTTCTTCCCTTGTTCTGCTCTTGGAAACTTGAGTTCTGAAAATACTTCAAAAAAAAAAATCAAATTTGAAACATTTCCGGAGAAACATCTGTGTTCAGAAATGAAGTTGACTATAATAATAACACATAGTATGTACATTGTACAAAGAACATTTGGATATTTGATATTTTTGATTCGATAAAATATATTTCACGATTTTCAGAATTCCTAAATCAATTAGTTGGTTCTTTTATAAAATATTTCTAGATGCTCGATTCTAGACAAATCAAATCCTTTTAGTGCATGAGTGAAAAAAACAAGAATTTAATTATTGTTTTCACGTCTCTGTTTGATAAATACTTTATGCCCTCAACTCTTTTTATACATTTACGAAGCAGGGTCTGGCATCTGAAAATTTCCATGTACTTCATACGGTATGAATCATACCACATATTATAACAATAATTGTCAATGTATTATGTATTATTTTGTGTACTTCATATCTTTTAGCATGGAAAATGGAAACCAAATGATACATGTGCAATATACCTGTGAGTTGAGAGTTGAGAAAATGAAAGCACACCATGTGGCTTTTACTATAAAAGTGCGACGTTGAAATAGTCGGAAATGGGAATAAAACCAGAAAAAGCAATAGACAAGTGAATTGGAATGAATCTATAGTATTTTTTCAGTGGAAAACATAAAACCTGCTGGATTCTAGATTTCACAGGTACTGATGTACAGTGTACAATTTGTAATATAATTGAGGCAGTATGATTATGGAACTTGGTTCACAAATAGTAAATAGGTTGCGCAACTGTCGAAGCTCGAAACGAATTCAGAGTTCAGAGTATTAATTGTATTGTTCTTTATGTGTGCCCACGTAGTGTATCTCCCTCTCTATTATATTTTGATACCGACATGTAGACCGACATGTATATTGTATATTGTGTGTATTATGTATTATGGTTGACTTTATGTATTATTTTTTTAAGTACATAGGTATACAAACCATCTAGAATGTAGAATATAGAATCTAGAATCCGTACATTTGATGGATGTATTGTACATATTTCTTAATAAAGTTCTGTCTTCTACAGAATCCCGTTTCCACTAAATCTAACAACTGGTTTCAACAGAATCACAATAATCACACAATACCAATCCCTCTTTCACGATGACTTGTCATGACCACATATAGCTACAAACAAAACATAATTTTGTCCTCAGTCTGTGTATTGTGTATATGTATATGCGTGTAGTGTGTACAGTGTACATATTTCCTATTTTAGGCAGTTTTTCTATTCATTATATGCATGCGCAAATGCAATGTATGTATTATGCATGCATGTAGTAGGTTGCAGGTTGTAGGTACTAGAAACTAGAAACACCCATAAATAAAATAAAGTGAAATGAAACAAAACCATCATTTACTAGGAAAACATCATTTATCATTTCATCCATCCTTCAAATTTCTATGTATTTTATCATGTCCTTTATTCAAAACCACACAACAAAACAAAGCAAGACATATAAACTCCTCTCTGTTCTACATGTTGCATTGTACATTGCACATGACAGAAAATTAAAATATGCACAGAATACAGTGTACAATGGACAATGTACGAAATAAAACACCTGGTATATATCATTGTCATAAATGACAAGCGTATCTTGTACACTATACACTATACATTGTAGATTCATGCATAATATGTCAGACCAAGGTGTTTCTCGAATCTCGAGATCCAACCTATAATCTGTGTTTTGTGTTTGATTTCATCATTCAGTTCTCAACGGAGTTTTCATTATAGCAAATAGTAAAATAGTAAAGATGTGTCCAAAGCACATAAAGAAGAAATATTAGCCAATGAATATCCAACCGGCAACCGGCCAATCAATACTTTCATCTACCCTTGTCTTGATGAGTTTATTTGGAATTCTGAATAATCGGATGTCAAAATCGGATCGGAATTTCTCCGGAATCTCCCTTTGCTTTTTCACCATATATTTGTGTACAATGCGTTTTGCATATTGTATTTAGTAAGTAGTATGTAAATTATATTATGCTATCAGTCGTCAGTATTTCCAAACAGTTCAATCACATTTACAATTCTCAATCATACCTTCTACCTTTTATACAAAGAGCAATGGGGGATATATAATCCGTGTGTTGTGCACCGTGTACACTTCGTTCTGTATTCTGTACAAGGGCTATGTACATTGTACATGTATATAATATATAATACTGACTACTGTTCTGTTTATTGTGGCTTTGTTTTATTCTTGGAAGTCCTCATCAAGGATGTAGGTAGTTAGTTAGTTGATGCTGATGACTGTGTTCCTGCCTACTCGACGGATATGAAATGTCAGAGTCAGATTTGCAATGCTTCTAGTTACAAGTTACGGTTAGCTAGAAAAAGGGTTGGGGCACATTATTGTACTTAAAAAGATATTTGTATGTATACTGTATAGTGTATAATGTATAATATCCGACCTATAATATGCACTTCATGTACTTACATTCTACTTGTGTAGCTTGTATTTAGTACACTGCGCATTGTGCATGCTTTCACGTAATAGGGAGAACTGTCGTATTTCAGTCACAGAACCGGGTTCATCCATACCACATTACTACATACATTGTACGTTGTATACATTATACATCCTGAGAAATTCATCCATCAAGGACCGGGCAAGAGGCAAGAGTACAAATGTACGTGTAATTGGATGAGGAAGCTTTTATTTCAGCTTCCTTGTTATAAATACAAATTGTACGAAAAATGGATACCTGTATATTATACATACATGTACACATAATATATACATTTGTAATTTATACATTCGACATTATGCCCACAGATTGCAACTTGTGACATACAAATGTTTAGCTATTTGTTTACATATTTTGTATTTTGTAGTTTGTATTTCTTGGTTCTTGATACAAGACGTAGGTAGTAGGTAGACTAAAAGGTGAAATATATACGTTATGTATATAGGAATCACTTTGAAATAATACATATGTAATGTGCATAGTGCATAATACCTACTCTTATCTTTAGTACAGTTTATTCAGTTGAAAAGAAAGAACAAGAGAGAGAGAGAGAGAGAGAGAGAGAGAGAAATGGAGAGGTTCTTGCTTCTTGGGTTGTAAATTATACCTTGTTCATTTGTTCTTTTTGATGTTACATAATCTGTCGTTTTACATTTTACAAGAAGCAGTAAGCAGTATAGAAAGACATCAAGGCGTCAAACATCACACAAAATACAAACTAAATCCAAATGAGGTTGCCTTTTTTTGCGGTTTTGTTCTTATTCATATTGTTATGGTTTATAGTTTATAGTTTGTTTGTTATTTCTCCTTCCATACTTATCGTCAGCCTTTATGCGACGGCTTGCACATTGAACATATACAAATACATCTTGTATCTTGTCTGTTCTGTGTGCGATTCGGGGAAAAGACGAGCGAGAATTTGTCACACCTTCTATAATTGGGCTTGTTTGAGAAACTGTTGAATAGAGCCTCTGATTATAGAAGAAAGAAAAAAATCAAGAAAGAAACGTTTGCTCTTAGCTCTCAACTCTCTACACTATACACTCTATGCACAACTTGTCTACAATCTACATACAAAAATCTCATTTATACTCAAGCAGCCACAATAAAACACTTCCAATACAATATCCCAATTGTATCTTGTACCTACTCTGACACTTGTAGTAGTAGATAGGTATTTAACCAAGTACTATTTACTATTGTACATTAGACATGTACATAAAAAAGTGGAAAGCGTGGAAAAATTAGAATCCAATATATCATATAAATGCATTGTATATTGTATCTGTAATATGTATTCGATTCACAAATACAAACGAAATTAAAAATGAGAAATGAAACTATGGATGACAAATCATTTCACCAATGCACGAGTAGCTACAGCCCAATATTATATTGTATTATTTGTAATGTAGATATTGTGGATATTTTTTTCTCTTCCGCTTGCTCTGGAAAGTGAAAATTGTAAATGTTTCTCTTTTGTAAAAATTTAATAAGGTAAGTATAAAAAGTATATTATGTAGTAATGATAATAATGTGGGTACTGAAACATAAAAAGTATTCTATTTTTCATGGTTTTCATGATCAACGTCCGTCTATCCGAATCCAAATACTTGTGTATAAAGTATATTCTGTTGTAAGTGATAAGCTGCCGTCTGTCGTTATTACTTAACAGGAAGGATGAATCGGTACAATTTGAGTTGACGAGGAACAAAATATATTTTTGTGCTTTCGACAAACCAGATAAATAGTACCTCGTAAATCGTACAATTTTCCGCATAAATTAATTTTTTCCGCCTCTCTTTCTTGAAACACTTTAGCTTGACTTGAGATCATCCGCTCATTTTTTGTGGGGTGAAGTGTGAAATTACTAATATTGGGGATGATAGTCGGATTGTCTAGTATATAGTGCCTATACTATGTAGTATGTACTGTGAACTGTATACTGTATGTATATGTCTCTCTCTACTCCAATGGACAAAAAAAGAGGTGTGTTATATAATATTTTTAGGAACGAGTAGGCATGAGGAAGAAGATATGATGAAGGCGTTTGCTTTGATGTAAATCCAAGAATTTGACTCAAGACTCGAGATATGAACGATGAACGAGTATAGAAACTAGATAGTAGACATGAGAGGGGATAGGATGAACTGGTATCATAAGAGAATGGAATGGTGAAAGATGAGAAGAGAAAGAAGGATCTCTGCCGTTTTCGTGGATTGTAGATTGTGGATTCTGAGCACATATTGTTCATGTACATTTACACTGACTAGTGACTTGTGGCTTGTGACTTGTGACTTTAAATAGTACAGAGTAAAAAACCAATAAATAGCAACTTGGAATTTTACTAATTGACAATGTGTGACTGACTAATAAAGAAGGAATAGTTACCAGGAAAAGAATGGAAAAAACTGCTGTTGATTGAAAAATGCTCATTTATCATTTCACTATTTCAATGGGTATACATTATACATACGTCTGTCTTTTAAATTGCACAAATATCCACATATGTACTACACGTACTAATATGTACTTCTGTTCTACACGACACATGACACATGACTGATGGTTAATGATTCTTCTATCCAACACGCACAAATTGCTGACATTTTCCCTCTCGATTTGATTTGGGTTACAATTTTAAGATTATATTTCATCCATTCTCACATAATTTCGATTCCGGTTCCCCAACTCCTGGATTTTCCATTATCCTTGATACTTTAAATTTAATTGAGCATTTAATTGAGATGATATAAAAGGGTGTTTTTTTACAACATACTTTTGAAATGTCGGGTACTTGGTACACGCCATATACCATGTATGACCAAATAGTAACCCTGGTGTGCCCAGGATTAAAAATAGATTAAAAACTACGACATCTCTCATAAGAAAGCATGACACATGTGTACGAAATATTTAAAGCTGGCTTTCAGCATTTGGTCACAATATACGGTAGTTGGTATTTTTTTTATTTATTATGTGTTACTTTTGTGCATATGGTTATTGTCGTTTTATTTTCCAAAGGGATAAAAAAAGATGAAAGTAGGCAGATTCTATATTATTATAATTTAGTTTCTCATCTGTCGACAGCTGTAGACATTTCCGATTCCTGTGAATTTCTAATCGTGTTTTCACTGAAGAAAAGAAAAAAAAAGATGGTGATGATTATATGTACATGTACGTGGGTACAGGGGCGACAGCTGATTCCTTATGTTCCTCCATAATCCGTAAGCTTGACTACCAAAATAAGTATATTTCATGCATATTTTTACTCGTACAAGTACATATGTGCATAAATGTCTCAAAAGTCTCATGTCTCATGCACATTGTACAATGTGTACAGTCATGATCTTCTGCCCGTACTACTTCTTTATCTTACTCGCTGAGACTCGGCTTGTCCGCCTGCTTCATTTGTCTTCCAGGAACTGATGGAAGCATCTCTTTCTTTCTCTCCCTCTTTTCCTTTTACTCAGTGTTCAGTATATTAGATATAGCACTTACTTCTCCGTGCTTCTGAAAATGTCCCTTCTCCGAATTCATCAACATGTCTGTAATGGGCAAAGATCTACAGGGAACAGCAGAACAGCAAAGTGTAGACATTGGGCATTAGACACACAAGACATCATACACCATACACTACGTTCAAGTGACAAAAGTAGATAAATAATAAATATAATATGTACAACGTTATAATATTATTAAATATTTACTGAAGACTGAAGGTTGAAGGTAAGAGAATCTAGAATATTGTACATTTTCCATGTAGTAGTATGTGGGTAGTGGGTAGTGTTAAAAGGCAGAAAAATGTTACTTAGAGCATAATATATTGTAGATACTACATATTACATATCTTCATCGGTACCCGAGGAAAAGATCACATGCATATACATATAACGCATGTATCTACGCCAATGTGTGAGTCACGTATAAGAGGTTATAATCCAATTAAAAGGTCAAAATTCAATGTCTCCTTTCTCTGCCTGTCTGGATACTAATGCAATGATTATTGTTGAACGTTGAGCGGAAAGTGAAGGAACCCTTGAATTTCAGTACCAACTGTGTAATATAAATGTACCATAAGCCATAGATGAAAATGTTATTATCATGTAATAATTACATTTATATGCATGGTGTATGGAAGGGAGTATAGAGTATGAGAAAATTCGGCAGAATCTGATGATATCAATCAAATGGAAAGTTTACTAAAGAGTAAAGAGTAAAGAGGCTGCCATGATCAATTTATTAAAGTTAAGATAATGAAATCATTTTTCGCATTATAATATTTTACAGAACTCCAAGAACTTTGAGTGAAATAGTACACAATAGCATATCGAAAAGTAGGCGAGAGACATCTCCGAGAAATTGTGAAGATTTTGTGTGTACAATGTACAGTACAAAATTTGATGTCAGGAGCAGATTGTACATTGTACATGTATACATGTATAATTCTATTACATTTTGATAAAGTTGAATGACGAAGCTTAGGAATTCAAGTTTGAGCTCACGTAATACGGGCATGCATAATATACATAGTATAAAATATCTAGATGTGAACTTAAATGGATGTGAAAATTCGAATTTTGAATTCCAAGAAAACTACGCCGTTTTCTCACCTTATTTGATCACCTTCTATGTACCATACATGTAAAGTAATTTGAGACTTGAGACATCTTCGTACCGACAGACATAATTCAATTAATCATACGGGTAGACATTCGGTGAGAAGTGTGAAGTGTGAACGTTTACTTTACTTTACGAATACTTCATAGGTACTTGTATTTACGACTATGCTTTTTAGGGAATGTGGAAGTACTTATATACATACGTACATTCACTTAACACTTATACATTGTGCCGGAAAATTGAGTTTTCCAGGCAAATGTAGGAGGCATTTTGACACGTGATGAAATTTGTATGAGCATCAAGAATGACATAAAATTATTATAGCAGGTTTGGAACATGGAATTTAAAATTGTTAACCTTTTAAATTTATACTGTTATTTAGTAATTCGTAAATCTAACTACTATGAGCAATTATTCAAATGCTGGATCTTTTCATAAATGTTTTTTTCTACACTGTTTACTGGTCTTCCCATATATAGCACAGTGAAATGGGGAAAATTTCGAAATGTAGATTGTAGGCTGCTCCAGACAGTTGTTATTATTACGGTCACACTTCATAATCCCCTTCACTTCATAATCCCCTTCACTTAGGGAGAGTACTCTATGCATTGAAAATTGAGCATTAAATATCATTTATGTATACGCTTTTTCTATGTAATTGGTTCATTTCTTGATCAAAAATTCTTTATAGGGGGACTGTCTTGTTTGTCGTTTTCCCCAACTTTTCTTATCAAATCTTCAGAGCCTATGTGTCATTCTCAGTGATATGTACACAAATACATAAAATATATAAAAATATGTGTACAGAAACAGGGATAACAGGGACAGAGAGAGGAAACATTTATATCCAAAATCACATGCACATATGTATTATGGTTTCTGGACTCGGTTTAATAGGATTATGACAATGACGCACACAGACGCTCAGAAGCAATCAGTAGAGGTCAAGACAAGAATTTTTTCTCAAACAAGCTAATTTGATTTTTAAAAGTGTTATAACGGTGATATTTAATATTAATTTCTGTCAGGTTTTGTACAATATACCAGAATTTGTTTTTGACAATTCTGACAATGTGTACATATATTCAGTAGACGCTGTACATTGTACATTGTACATGTTCTAACTAACTTTGTTTCAAAAGTGGAGGACACATTGTGTAAAATTTTGTGGTAAAAATTTATTTATGTACGGCTGTTTTTTGTCATAAATTATAAATTGCTACAAATCATGGCATCAAGATACACGTTTAATTGCTCAAGTCCTGGAATTTTTACAATCGGAGAGCCCACAAGATTATCAACGGATGAAGAAGAGGAAGAGGAGGAAGAAGAACAAGAAGGTGTCAGAACAAATGCATCTGAGCAAAGTAGAGAAGTAGAAATTAGAAATAGGACAAATATGGAAACAATGAACAACTTGAAAAATTGGAGCAAATACATTTTGGTAAGGAAAAAATTCCTTCAATATTTTGTAGTTTCTTTTAGATGTAACTTATTTTGAGATTGAGTTGAGTTCAGACAGTGAATGCTAAAATTTCTTGTTAGTTATTGGTTATCTTTGTCCTAACATTGACTCGCCTTTGTCTTGTATTTATTTATTTTCGAAAAATAGGTCTTCAGTTTCATAATGTCTGTAGGATACACAATGTTCACTACATCGTGCTACGATTTTGAGGATGCTGTGACAAAATATAAATCCGGATTTTACTACATGACCATTTTAACCGGTTAATTTTTTTTTGAAAAAATACGTCAATCATGAATTTTTAGTTTTTATGCACACACGCTACACAATTTTTATTAAACTATTATGCACTACATAAAACCTTTTTATATTTTTAAACCTTGTAATTTGTAATATTTGACTGACGTTTTTACTTAATTTGTAATATTTTTGAAAATATATTTGCAGGAATGCTGTGGATTAATACAATCACCATCTGTGCTCTGTCATTTTTAAGCCACTTGGTATTCATTCACTTTTAATACACATTTATAATTTATACATACGATTATTCTTGACCAAAAATTTGAAACTAAGTAGATATTAGAAGTGTTGAATGACAAAGAAATAAAAATGTTCTACTTTTCATTTTTACTCTTTAGGATCATCCTTTCTCTTTTGGAGTCAAATTTCTTCTCGTCTGGAAGTTCCTTGTGATTAACCTCACCACAATATTTTTTGTAGCTGCGTTCTTCTCATTTAAAGTAACATCAGCACACGCATCGAATAGATTTTTAGTTCCTTTGGTTCTGTATTGTTTTTACTATATAGTTTTTGCCTATGCTGTCTTTATTTCCCAATCTACGACGAAAGAAATGCCTAAGAAAATGATGCCAATTAAAATGGAAACTTTTCCTCCCAGAGAAAAGATTCAAATCGAACCTTTGCCAGATATCTCTACGTTGATGTAAATTATGAAAAACACAAGACTTTTATTTTTTAATGCTTTATAATTCTCTTTACATTCTCTTTTTTGACCTGCGACTTGTAATGATACTGCAGGTCTTTATAGATAAAGCTAAAATCTAAACCTCTAGAAAGCTTTGGTGACATTTTGAGTGTACATGTACGCCTAAAAAATTACAAATAATTTTAGCATGAGTAAAACCCGTTTACGATTTTATAAATTATTATTCTTTTTCTAAACCCTGTTTAAATGCGCAGCAATTCTTTGAATTTTTAATTTTATGCAAATCTTCAGCTCAATATTTGCACATTTGAACTGTAAACTGTATTTGACTATAGTACGACAAGATGAAATAAATTTGATTACTACTGATGGACTTCAATGTGTTTTTAAATTTTACGTGACTGCTCTTATTTTTTTCAAACTAATAATAGTTATATTAAAAATTAAAAACGTCCATTATATTATAAATTATAATTTATAAGTATTTTATTAGAAGAGCGGGTAAACCGTGTGTGACATGTACATTTTCAAGTCAGCCCGTAAAACGCATATCTTTGAGTGTACTTATATTCGTTCTCACTACATCAATCAAATTCTACATTGAAATATTATTATGTTTGTGGTACAGCTGGTGATTGTAGTTGCTGTTTATTTATTTCTGGACACAAATGCGTCTGTATGAAAACTTTAGTCCAGTACAAGAAACACACGTGTACTACATATATATTCTATGTTTTGAAATGGAAATACAAGAAACAGATGATCGTGCACGAAGCACAGTATTTTCTCTCAAGATTAATCCACTTGATTGAAGTTCCAAGAATACTTCAAGAGGGTTGTCATTTTTTCATGCACACATAATATGAGAATTATGATAATATCATGCTAGGGAGATTTCTGTTATGCATTATATTATGTGATATGTTGATAGTATTATTCCTTTATTATCCCTACTGCTAAAGTTTTAAAGTTTTATAGTGGTTTTATAGTGGTTTGAAACATGGCTGTTTTGTTGTTTGTGCAGGAGTTAGACTCTATATCTATGCACTATATGTATGTAATTTGACACACAAATGGGTTGAGCTGAATTGAAATGAATGAGTAATTATAGTAGTACATTTGGACTCCTCTTTTGAATAGACAGTTAATCATTTCTAAAGAACCAAAAGAGTTTTTAGTAATCACTGAAAACACTTGCCTCGCGGAGACCAGCTTTTGAACCGATGCGATACAGATTCAAAGAAATCATTTGTATTCTGTAATATGTGCTATCATGTATTATAGAATGTAAAATTTGTACGTGCTGCACATACATTAAATATTAAATTAAATAAACTTTTATTTTTTTGTTGTAATGAGGGCTAGGATAAAATATTCTATCATTATTATGAATAATAATAATTATTGATTCTTATTTTTAAGGCTCTGTAACATAATATAATTTACTCCAAGTTTATTACACTTTTTGAGTGAAATAAATTAAAATAATATCTCTCTACATGTATAATGTATAATGTATATGTCAATTTTTCATGGATACATAATACATATTACACACAGTCAATTTTTGTAAATAATAACAATATTCATTCATTATTATGATATGAATGATTCGTTTGTATTTTTAGCAAGTAAGTACAACAGGAAAAGGAATTCAACATGTGACGTTTTGCATACTTTATGAATTATTTCTTGAATTCTTGAATCTAAAATTTCACCTTTTTTGATTGTAATAATAATTTTTTTTTTAGCTTTAGAGCTAAAAAAGAAGTTTAGATTATCTAAAATACTGGGGCTTATGCAGATAAGGAATCTAGGGCATGGTTTGCTAAAATTCCGGTTAAATCTAGTGAGCTATAAGATATTTATCCCTTCAAATTGGAGAAAGATGATGAATACAGGTTCTATTTGTACTAGCTTACACATAGGTAGTAGTAGGATACGTTGTAACTATGATCATTTGTTTATTGCTCAGTCTTCATTTTACCCTGTCTTGTAGTTATAACCTAAAATCTAATTTGTGCAATGATCTAAGACTTTTTTACATACGTTGATGAATTTATTAATAATTACGACTACTTTTTTATTTAAACAATTTTTTATGTTAAATGCTCATTGTAAAATATTTTTAAAAATATAACAGTGGTTGTGAAATAGGTACTCTACTGTACGTTTAATATGCATACAGATACTACACCATCTAATGTAAAAAATCCTCTCTCTCTTGATTCTCGAAAATTTCTCCGAATTGAATTTCATGCTGTGTGAATTCCATTTAGATTTCATTTTAGATTATTTCTCTGTCTTCTTCCTACTAGCCTTCTCGTCATATAGCTTCTTCAGTTTTACATTTCAATTTTCTCTGTAGTTTAAATAGTACAAAAGGAGAAGTTAGACATAATATGTACTAGTATATGCCTACATTTGAAATCGTTTCGTATGCATGTTGCATGTTATAACGTAGATCGGGAAGAGAAAAAAGACCACTGTGTGTAGCGCACGCATAGACAACAAGCAAGGAGCGAGGAATTGATGGAATAGAAATAAATTGAATTCGATATTCATCTCATAGACGTTGATCTCTTTGACTGATATTGACTGAAGTATTTTATTGATGGTGATTTGCTTGAAGGCGAGGGTAGGGAGGAAAGCTGAGATGAAATTCGGCGTATTCAACTTCAATCATTCTACAATATAACTACCTACTCCACATCATATATATTATATGATTGAAAGAGAGGTTAGCTGAAGATTGTATTGGAAACGACTGGAGACTGGAACTGGTACCAAAAACACCGAAGACTTTTTAAAAAGAACTCGAGGCGGATTTTAGCATTTTCTATGTTTTTATGGACAGACTAAGGAACCTTATGGTGATTTTAATATTTAAGAATACTATATGAATTATTATGTGTTGTTAAAACATTCATAATCCATAACCCATAACTAAAAAATTAATAGTAAAATCGGTGCATTAATTTTACATGTAATATATAAAATCAAGCCAAGATATAATATAAAATATAAGTACCTAGTAGTAGTATGATATGGAACAGAAATATACTCAATTTTCAAAGAGAAAATTTTATTTCCCAGAAGAAAGCTACACATCCAATGGTACTTGGCATACTAGCTTTACAATAGAAAAGATTAAGATTGTTCAATGTGAACAACAGATACTTTAGCTCAATAGTCAAAAATAAGTTCTTGATGTCTTACATAAAATGCATGACTACATTTAAGATTTTGCCCAACTCCAGTATAAATAGATGGAAGGTAGCAAGACGCAAGTTTGTTATTTCCTGAGAATAAATTTAAAAGCAAAGGCAAAGTTTGAAAATAAACGCATGGAGTTATGATGCCTAAAAATATAGCATACATATACACAAATACTAAAAGGAAATTTCACTTTAAAGCTGTGTACATGAAAATTTGCATAAGGATCATAGATCTTGAAAACTTCAAGAGAAAACTTTCTCCGATATGATTACTACGAATGAACAGAGAGAAATCCTAGAAGAACACCGATATTATACCTTCCATCTGAGATGAAATTGTGAAAGAAGCAACATCTTTTTGCAAGACAAAAGTATTTATGGTTTGTTTTTCGTTTCGAATTTCAAAGTTCTACAAAATCTACCTTTTGCTGAAGCTTTTTTTACTGGAAAAATGAACTATGAAAATACGAAATGCGAAATAATACCATCCTTAATTCTTAGCCTATGAAATTCATAGATAGCACTCATCATTCTACGAAAAATGCAAACACTGAAACAACAACCATACTTAGGAAAATACGAAAATAATTCTTCGGAAGTGAATAAATCGCAATAAAACAACCAAAATATTAAATTAAATTAAAATAAACCATATTATTTAGTTTAACGTAGTCACGGCCGTTTTTCGCAATAAATACATCATTTTAGAACATTGAAAACAAAAGTCGACATTTTAACGTTCCAATATTGCGTATGTTATAAGAATATTATATAATATTATATATTTTATATTAGATAACAAGATGTAACTACTACAAATGATGTATGATTTACGCTAAACATTTTATGACGGTATAATGTACACCTATTGTTAATTGTTACAGACCGTGTTTGTGTAAATTGTAATCATGTACAAATAGAAGTTGTAAAGAATTGATGAAACCTTAATATATACTATAGGTACAAAAGCAGTAAGAATGCATTTAGATTTTACATCCTTATACAAAGTAACCAAATTATGAAACATATCTTGGTACTTGATTTATCATGTGAATATCTGTACATGTATCCATGCATTCAAATAGAGGAATGAAACAGACTAATACGACCTCAGAAATAATCGACATCATCATCATCATCATTCCAGGACTTAAAACAAAATATCGATACAGGAAATCTATATTTTTAAAGCGGAATGTCCATTTTCTAGGAAATCGTAGATTTGTTCAAGTTGTAGTTCAACTCGAGATTCTATTTATACTCTAGAGCATTGATACCTGTTTCTAGACACTTTAAGTACATGGAAAAATATTCCCAACAAGTAGGAGAATTTGGGTCAGCAGTACATGACTTAATAATATAATCCAATTTAGTATTCCTGTGAATAAAAAAAATCCAGAATATAGTAATATAGTAACTTGGATTTGAAACAATATAAAAAATAAAAATATTTTACATACATAATACATACACATACAACTACATAATATATATAGAATTAAAGGATTTTTAAATGGTAAAAACTTTTACGTTTCATTTGTGCAAGGATTAGTTTGTTGTTGCTGTTTGAAAATGTTCACTGAAGAATCTCTATTAGCATACACACCACCAAGTCGATCTTTTACGCTTTTACGAGCAACTTTTAAAGTTACTTCATTTGGAGATGTATCATTTGATCTGATAAACGGTGATCTAGCAAGTTGATGTGCAGGAGAAATTATATTGGCATTATTATTATCATTATTCCGATCTCGGGCTACTAATATAACGTCATTGTCATTAATATTATAGGAAGAGGTTGATGGTGAACGTTGACTAAAACTCTGTCGATGGTTCATCAATAGTCGTTTCATTGATTCAATTATCGTATGAAACGTTGGCTTTCCATTTGCTTGTGAATCCCGAATACTACTGTTTTCTTTTTCTAAATTGATGGTTAAAGCTGAAGACGATTTCGTATCCAGTTGATTTGAAGTTTCAGTTCGTGTAGACATCATCATGTTTGTGTTATTTATTGTTCTACAAAGTGTTGGTTTAGATTTTGCATCCTTTTTAATTATTTGAGTTTTTACTGCTGTTATTGGATTAGGTTGAGAAATTCCCAATGAAAAATTATTCACATCGTTCAGGAAATTAAAATCAAAATTGTTGGATGGTGCTGCGTCTGTAGTGAATTCAAGATTACAGTCAATCGTTGATGCGTTTGCTTGTTTGAGTTTTTCTCTTTGTTCCATTTCTTGCATCATTGTTTGACATTTTAATCGGTTAAAGCGTGGAAAATCACCTATTAAAGTATTTGGAGCTTTTTCTACATGCTAAAAAAAGATGAATTTTGTAAACAAAAAAATAATAATAATAATAAACGAAACATTATAAAATAATAGTACTTGAATTTCGATAAAATAGAAAAGGTTTATATATAATGTAATATGTTGCAAGCATGGTTTTTAACGAAAGAGCTTGAAAAAAGTGGTAAACGTACAGTAATTAAAATCTCCTTCATTTCCTCAGTCAATGGTTCATTATGATTTAATTTGCAATTTGCTCTGTCGGGGCAGAATCCTTTGATGAAATGATACTTACATGGAAATTCATCTAAACAAAGTCAAGACATTTTACACTCATTTCATATCTACTGAATTACATAATATTATTATATTATCGACTTTAAAATCTGTTTTAATAAAGTAAAAACACTCAACTTATTATTCATTAAATTTAATACACTATGCATATTGGTTTAAGCTTATACAATAACGATTTTTGTTACATACCATGCATGTAGTGACACTGGTCAAACATGCAGCCGTCGTCAGTAACATGAAATTTGCATAGTTCAGTTTTCTTTTCTCTAATTCCACTATTTTTGAAGAAATTGTTATTATGTCTTCGACGTCCATTTGTTGCTGAACAATTACCGTTTGGCTGTTGTTGCCTTGCTGGAAAAGGCATTGACAAGCTAACATGCAAAATATTGAAAGAAAATAAAAAGTACTGAGACTATGATCATGTTCTATATTATTATAATCTAAAAAAGATACTAATACATACCCAATAATAATAAAGGGTACAATGCTGTACAATAAATTGTAATACTATGATAGAAATTCCTTTGGAATACATTAAAAAAATATCTAACTATAAAATTTAGTAAAAAATTAGCATATATATTTAAATTGCTTGTATATATATAACAAAAGAAATACCAAATGCATATTTACCGAGAATGAATACTGTTGTTGCCATTATTACTATTATTATTATTATTATTATTATGGAAATTCGGGCGTTGATATCTTTGTTGCTGACGTTGGATCCTACCACGAAAAACATGATTTTGTTGTCCATTTCGATTCCTTCCCTTTTGTTGTTTATTTTGATGGTAATTATTGTTATTATTATTATTATTATTGTTGTTGTTATTATTATTATTGTTATTATTATTGTGCCGCATTTTAATTCCAAATTCCAAAACAAAAAATTCACAAGACAAGTTACCTGTAGAATTTCAAAATCAAAATCAACAAAATGTTAGTATTCTATAGTATTATAATTTATAATATTATATTGTCAATATATTATGAACTAATATTGAAGATGATAATGTTGTTCATCGACAAGGATGCTAAAATTATTATAATGTATGGAAAATGTTTGTTTTAAATAACAATAATTCACAGTACATTAGAATATACAGTCTAATATCAACTCTAAACATATATATACTTTAGATAGAGCAGTAGGTTTTATGTTGTTGCGCATTATACAACCTGTACAGCAAATAGCAATTAAAAAATAAGTACAACAACATGAGGATATCATACTATTACTTACTAATTTACTTCTTATCGAACAATTATAAAGAAGTTCAAAAGATATAATAATAATAATACTTTAAATAAAACTTGAAATGGCAGTCTTGATTCTTGATCAATTTCTATTTAAAATGTGTTTTAGAAAACCAAATCACGACACTGAATATTATACCAATACTAAAGTATTATTTATTATAACTCAAGAATGTTGCACAATATGCTCAAAACTTAAATTATTTTGAGTGAAAAATCTAACAAAAACTCAAATCGACAAGAATAAACAAGATACCCAATGTTAAATGTACTTCTTTTAATTTTGAATAAAAAGGTACTTCAAACTTCTGTCAAAGTTTGAAATTAAACTATATTTACTTACAAATATGGATTACCCAAACGTTTTTACAAGTCTAGCAGTCTAACTTTACGAGTATTATAATAATATTTAAAAGGAACTTTAACAGCCTTTAAATTTATTTCAGCTGTTCAGGACTTTTCGTCACTGCTCTGTTTAAATTTTCGTGCATTTCAATGGTCCAAAATCCACTCTATGATTATTAATGATTATGTCGTTTTCGAGCAGTTGACACTTGATTATACTTTTAATTCTTAATTAAAAAATTCACTGTATTCTTCAGCATTTTATACTAGAGATATATTGCAATAATAATAATTATGACAATTATTACAAGTTATAAGCTGTCGATTTTGGCTAATGAGGCTATTTTTCTATCAAAACCAACAGCATGTGCACCATGTATAAGAAATAACACAGTAAAATCACAAAAAATTGAATCCAAAGTTTTGATAAAAACTGTCCACAAAAATAATCGAAGTCTTGTAAACTATATTAATTTTCCATACGTCCTAACACCTAATACATTGAGTGTTTCTAATGTGTATAAAGTGTACAAAGATTTAGAAACACATTTCTGTTTCAAGCACTTCATTGTTTAGAAACTATTCAATATTGTGTTGTGCTCAAATGAATTATTAGCAGTCGTTATTTACTTTTTCAATGTTTTTGTTTTCATTCAAGTATAGTTTATATCTAGTTATTTGTCATTCTCATGTATATAGGTATTATTTAATGTACCATGTACTTTTTTGTTTCATGTTAAGTTTTATACATATATATATATATGCAATAATCGTATGATATACATCACATTACATACTTATCATTATGATATGATGCAAAAAATATTATGTACTACTTCTAAAATAGGTTTAGACAAAAAGGTATCTCTTTTATTTTAATAATAATTACTTTATTGTATGACATCCAAATACAATGTATATGTATACATATACATATGTATACATAAACGAATGGAGAATTGTTTGGTGAGTGTTAATGACATATTCAAGGAACCGAAAATAAGCACGTTATCTTTGTCATATTTTTGTATTCTTTCTTCTTTCCTCTGTTTTCTATCATCTTAAGTACATAAACTAAATACCTATGTGCAAAACATCAGCACATAGTACACCTATGTATGTACATGCATATATACTATATGCATCTGATCCTTTTTTATTTATTTTTTCAGTAGTCTGTTTTCAAAACAGTATTTGTTTCTGTGACCAAATTCTGAGCATGAGCTTTGGGGATGTACAATGTACATGTATATACATATTCACATACATGATCCAAAAATAAGCTGACAGTAAGTATAGTTTGGCAAAAGTTCATTTCAAGTTCGTTGCAGTAATATGGTACGCTCTGGAAGATGTACAAATGAATCTTGTGTGTATAATATATGCATATATATATGTACATATATATATGCATATATTATTGTGTATACATATGCACATTCTATCTTGGTAGTGTGTTGGCTTTAAAGTGTATTGCTTATGTAATATTTGTCTGTTGACTATTCAAGATCCAGTGAACTTTGTCTAGAGAGACCTTATTCAACTCTAAAATAATCCTTTTGTTTCTATATTTCTCATGTATTTTTGTTTCCTGTCCGCTGTACAAACAGATATTCACAATTTCAATCGACCGGTTTTTGGAAATGTTAAGAGTCGTTGTTTTTGTGAACTAGGGAAAGAATAAAAGCCATTTGTTGTTTTTTGAGTATTTTTTCCCAATGTACAGAAGTATTCTCTTAAAATTACGCAGTGTTTTTTACAAATCAAAGAATACACAAAAAGCAGTGTATTGATAGAAAATAGAAACGTTTTCACCATATACGACTCGCAAAATGACAACATTGTGTTAAACAGTTATCTCGAAATCATTTTGTGTACTTGTAACTGACATAAATTGTGCAGATATGGATTACTGACATTTTGCAGAGAAATATTACAATATTACAATATTAATACTCAAAACAAATATCACAAAGTTACACTGAAAATTCAAAACCAGTCAAACAAAAACAACTACAACTATGGATAGTGGCGGATGGGTCGTAGAAGAGGGTAAACTATTTAATTTGCTAGAATATATTCTATATATTCTACACATGTACATTATGGCAGTATATGCTGATAATATACACTAATTATTTTGTCATGTATATATATTTAGAGGAATATGACCCAACTCAAATTATGACAATAGCTGACGTTATCGAAAAACGGCTTCTTGCGCAGGAGAAAGCAAGAGGGAAAGTTGAAGAACGGGGAGAAAACACTTATGGATGGGCTTTACTTCCAGACATTATCATTGAGCGTATCTTTGAACATTTGTCTATTAGTGACCGATACAACTCATCGAGAGTTTGTAGACAGTGGTCGAGGGTAAACAGATTTGTATTTTATTTCCTATTGAATGTTTTGGACGATTATGAAAAATATCTTATTTTCTCGCATAAGAAATGGATAAAATGCACTTCCAATTTACATCTTTTAATTTAACTAAAAACAGGCCTTTTACATGCAGAGAACTTGGAATTTATTCCTCCTTGAAGATCATACATTAACTAGACGAAAGTACAACTATTATTCTGGGTGGTATGTATGAAATTCATTCAAAATGAATAATGTATTTTGTACTGAACGACGTATGTATGTAATATGTACTATGTTTTGTATCGTGGATTAGATAGATTGGGATTTGAGTTGCTTAAAAATTCAAATTCACTAAAATGTATTTATCGTATATGTATACGTACAAATAAAATACAAAGAATAATTAATTGTGTTTATAGGCAGTACAGAATTGATCACTTGAGAACGCAATTGTGTATCTTCAAAATTGGAAAATATATTCGAAAACTTGTACTGAAGACTAAATACAACCTTTTTAATTTGTACGAATTTTTAATGATCTTATCATTTGCACTTGAACGATTTGAAGGTATGGTATAAAACAAAAGGTATACAACCGATTTAAGTCTAAGACAATGAAAAGAAAGTTTTAGTTTCACTAATTTATTCAAAATTCAGGAAATTTCTTGGGTTTTTTTTTATCCTAAATATTCTTATTTCTATTCACAGTGGATAAAACTACACCCTGCCCCCAACATATACAGTCATTACGGTTTGTTTTTTGGTGCAACATGACAACCACGCAGGATCAAGCAGTTTATGGAACAGGTATACTGATTATTGATAGATAATTGTGGGATTATCTGAGTTGGTCCATAAGATAACCCGGCCACGACTAGTAAGTTTGAAACTGAGAAAATCGACTTAGAAGTTTCCCGCCCTCTATGTTTAACATAGGAAATTTAAATTTAATTGATTTTTTTAAAATACTTCCAATTAAGTTAGGACCTTGAAATTTTCAGGGTAGATAGTCTTTGACCTTAGCTACTCGAATATGCTAATAAGTAAAGTTTGACGGAAATTAGTCGTGGCTGGGTTTTCTCAAAGTTTCTCTCATCTATGAAAAACAATCTAAAGGAACTTTTTAATTCACACCAAGCGGCGATTCTGGAACTAAATTTTAGAGGATAGAGCTGTGCAAAAGTTGAAACGTTTTAAATATTGCTTGGCGGGAAAATTTTCTCTGTGTTATAATGTTCTTTCTGTGCACAGCTCTATTTTTTCTGCGATTGCAGGGCATAAGTTATAAAGTTCCTTGAGATTGTTTTTCATAGATAATCCCACAATTTATTGATTATATTTATATACCGATGCATGCAATGCATAATAAATTTTAATAATTGTACATGAATAACAGCGCTGTGAATTTTGTACATACGTGATCAATTACAAATTTAAATACTGATTTTAGGTGGAGAACTTTTACAAACGTTAAAAAGATTGATAGGAAATCTAAAGGAGCTTAGAAATTTGGAACTAATCGACTTACTTTTAGATCCACATGAAGCATTACATCTTCTTGACGAAGCATGTGTCTTAGTCACTGAACGATTATACTCTTTAACTTTAATCAATACGACGAAAGTACACTTTAACATCATTCACCCAGGAGTTTTCATCAACCTCCGTATTCTTAAAATTTCCCCTCAAAACCTCAGTAATATTCTGATTGATATGCTATGCGATAATAATAGCCTCGATCATCTTTACATCATCCAAAATAGTTATACTGAAACTGCTTATCCCGTTGATGGGAAATCATGGGGAAATGTACGAAACAAGTTTCCAGTTTCAATGCGGTATGATACAAAGATCTTTAAATTATTTCAAGTTTCAAACAGTTGACAGTAGATTTTTCAAGTACTTATTTATAGGTTGATGATTGATGCGAAATTTTAAAATACTTTTTAACTACAGAGTAGTGGGAAAACAGGATAGGGAAGTTATTTGGCAAGAAAAAGCTCCTGTTATATCGTTGCTTTACGATTGCCCAACGACGAAGGTACGAAAAATACACATAGGTATATGTAAATATAATCACGATGTATAATATTGTGTATACATAGTCAAAAATAAGGGACTACTATACTGTAAAAGCTGGAAGAAATTTGGCAATATATTTGCATCATTACTAATTTTCAAAGTCAATATTGGATTTTTTTGAATTTGTTACAGGTTAATTGGGCTTCAGCCCTCACAACCATTGAATATTATGGGTTTACTTTGAAAGAATATGGGCACTTGGGGATGCCAAAGTTTACTGGGTCAAGAAAATTCAGTGAAAGACCTGATTCAATTTTGCTCACCTTAGTTAGAAAATGTTCTTACCTTACAACATTGGTAAAAAACTTACATTTGTAGAGAGTATATAGTATATATATTATACGCTTTAAAACATCATTCATCAATTGCCAAAACTCAGCAACAGATTGTGATTTAGCGATCACTGATTTTAGATTTTATAGTATTTCGTCAATGAGCTAAATTGGAAATTATATTATAATGCTGATGGATTTTGGATTTCATATTTTTAGATTGTTCGAGAACGAATTAGTACCTGCACTGCAATGCTACTTGTGGGGATGGCATCCAATCTCAAATATTTTCATGTCCGTGGAAATGCATTGATAAAAAAGTGTGACTATCAGTTTCACAATTTGGAACTGGACTACAATTTCACTCTTTGGCTCAAAATGAACTGTCGTTCATTTGATAAAATGGCGAATGAAATTGGAAAAATACTTGGAAAAAAAGACTGGGAGCCACTGACTGACAATCAATTCAAATGGCTTTCAAACCAAAATATTGCCTATTAGATTTATATTGTACAATGTACATAATTAACGGGCAGTAGACCTTTTGACTCGCATTCTAAATGCATTAGACTCTGCAAGTTTTATTGGAGCCCGAACGGCTGAACGGATCTTCATGATCCATACACCAA
>JAQGBH010002707.1:0-23037 GCA_034698265.1 Sminthurinus aureus
TTTGGATCATACACTAGATAAAATGACGTTTTGGGTGAAGCGTCCCCCCAGTGTTATTTTTCCACCTAGAGGCCTGGTGTAGGATAAAGAGCGTACATAGAAAAAATAAATTTGTTTATACAATATTTACGAGTTTAAGGACATATTACCGTTTTCAATTTTTTTTATGATAACTAAGGCAAAAAATAAAACTTGCATTAAGCATCAAGTACCAAGTACATAATACCAAGTGTTTTTGACATGTTTGATGTTTGACAAGTTGGTATTGGTGTATTTCCCATTTCTCTTCAAAATTCAAAGTCTCAACGAACTTTTAATTGAGTGTGATTTTTGATCAATGGTAAATATGAGATAAATTCATAATACTATATAAATCATTCTCTCTTTAATGTTTTATTTGCTCTTAATTTTCAACTTTGGCGTTTGACGTGACCTTCACACGCGTCCACAATCCACAACATTTTTGTCTATAAAATTCTATAATATATGTTGAGTACAAGTTAACGCTTTATCTGTTTTACATATTACATGTACATGGAAAGACGAAGCTTGTCATTTATAAATTCTAAGACTTTTTAGCTTTTCATATGGAGGAATTGGTAAAACGCGAGTTTCTCAATCACTTGTATCTTGTATCCTCGGCTATTCCATGACACTTTGAAAACAGATTCTGACTCTTAGTTTTTGATTTTGGTCATTTGCCATTGGTCATTGTTTCAATTTTCAATATGGTAAAATCAGAACTTGTTATTGGTCTTAAAAACACTTTGACTTGAGACATGACTAGTTATTAGTTATCCATTCATTCATCCAAAAATTGATGAATCGTACAGGATGAAAAAAATAAATAAATGATGATTTTAACATAAGTTTTCGTCTCATTCAACTATAACTCGTGAAATTTTTTTTGTGCAAGGTTTTTACACATAAATGGCAGACGAGGTAATAGAGCTCGTCGTTCGTCGTCAATCATCAATAAAACATACAGTATAAGCACATTGCATGTGCTCTGTAATTCATAATTCGTCTCTTATTTCATTCTTGTAACTCCTTTTCTCCTTTTTTCAATAAATAAATAATATTTAGGGCAAATATTTAAGTGAAAGAAGATAGCTATGCTAAATGCTAATAATAAAATAATATTAATAGATATATGCATAAAAAATACGAATTCGTTTGTTTTCCACGTATTATTATTATTGCTATGATTATTATTTATTAGGTATTTCAAATTTCAATCTTACTACTTATTGCTTATGATTGTTATTTGTTTTCCTTTTCTCAAATCTCAAAGTCTCAAAACTCAAAATATGCTCCTGTTTTAAAGTCAAAATCAAAACCAATACATTATGTATTATGTATTACGTACTGAATGCTGAATGCAGAATGGCTTATGCAGAATGGCTTATGTAACACGCTAATATGCAAGTTAAACAAACAAACAAAAATCTTGAAAGAAGCTAAACTCAAAGCTCAATTAACCAAGTAGGATTTGATTCCGTGGAAATTTGATTCCTAAACAATATTTACTAGTTATGTTAGCAGTTCAGAGTTAGGAGTCAAGAGTGTTATTAGTTATTATTAATGCATTATGTATTATGTACCAATCCCGAGAAAAAAAGAATGGTTGAGTGTTGACTACGGATTGAATTGGACTGAATTGGCATAACACATGGATGTATATTGATGGTAGTGCTAGAGCCAAATTTCCAGCGTCCCAGGTCCTAGTCAAAAGTCAAGAGGCATATTCTAGAATCTATTGACTCTAGACTCTAGACTCTTTCCATCTCTTTCATGCATCATGCATTTATTCATAAAAGTTTGCAAACATTTAGAATTTAGATAGTCTGTGTGTTGCATGTTGTGTATTGTGTGTTGTTTGTTGTGTGTGCTCATTTCTCATTCTCTCTCTGTCTCATTCTCATCACTTGTCTCATTTCCATAGCGCAGACAACTGCAGACTTCAGACCTATGTATACTATTTATATTTTATGTAGTAAAAATTGCACGCATTATGTGTATGTATATGTATTTCGTACTGGATCGGCATTGGTATCGGGTTCTCTCTGATGAATTAAAGTGGACTGTCTACGAGCTACGAACTAAGCACATGCTACATGTGAGTATCTATTTGACTCTGTATACTGTGCATATGGATAATGGATATGGAATGAAGTAATCGTCGTAATAACAGTCAATAATAATTTATTTGCCTAAAAGTAGGTTACTGGTGACTGCTAGAAACTTGAAGCAGAGTTTACATTCCACATTCTACACTCTGCACTCTGTACTTTATACTATATATAAACTCCACGTTGTAGGTTGTATACGTTGTAGTAAATGCTAAACACACTTTACTCACAACTGGATATATAATTTAGAATAACGTAAAACAATCGCATGTCGCACATATACAAATAGAGACAAAAATAATGATCTCCTATCTCATGTTGCAACTCGTAAAAATATCGATACGTGCGTATATTCGTATAGGATAATAATATGACAATATTCAAATTTTAAAAGCAGAAGCACATCTACAATCTACATTCTACATCAACGATAGCGATAAGGACAATGATAGCGATGAGGATTGAGGATACATAGATGATACATCTAACATGTAACACATGTGGATATTGGATACATAGTACATATCGTACATGTCGTTTTGAGTTCATCAACCTCAATTCTCAATCCTCAATCATTTAACATATGTGGATGACTTACTTTTGTCTTTTTTGTCTAGCAAGGAAAGTTTTGTTTCTACTCGCTACTTGCTACTTGTTATGTTTGACGTAGGTATGACGAGGAATATAATGTGTGCAGTATTGCAGTATGCATGTTCCGATCATCGGTACTATAACTCTAGTATCTAGTACCGATCACCTATACACTATACTCTATACAGCATACATGATTGTGCGTGCCTCATGTTCTCCTCTCTTCTTTTTGGTTACACATTACAACAATTCAACAGTTACTGTATGTAGTATGTGGTTTGTAGTTTGTAGTCAGTTTAGTATAGTATTGAGCATTCAGTGCTCAATGTGCACACACGAAAAAATGTTTTATGCATGTGTGTATAAAAGTTTTGATATTGATTGCTGATGACTGATGCTGATCATGATAAAGATAGGGATATGGGCATGTATTAAGTGTGTTAATAGTCAGAGTCAGAGTCAGGACGAGGACGACAGAGTCAAATGTGAAATGACAATGAAGACAAAAATAGCGGAAATACAGATGGAGATGAGTGTTTCATTTTGAGTGTGTAAAATGGCACATGATTTCGGATGTCGGCTCTGATTCTGATTCATGCTGGCTTTGGTTTTGGCTGCTATGATTATATTTGACTTGATTTGATTTGGCTCTTTTCCTATGGCGCTCTAGACTCTAGACTCTTGACTCCAATATTATGTAGATGTGTAATATGTATCCTGCACGTTGTACATTGTACATAGCACATAGCATATGCGTAATATTTACACTCTACACTCTACACACATAGACGTATGTGACTGGTCTCACAGTTCACAGTTGAGAGTGGAGTTTATTGCTATGAGCTTTGAGCTGTGAACCATTTTTGACCTATCCTAACATGAATTTTATTATGCATTGTGCCTCTCCATTCTCAAGCCATGTTTCATGTTTCTTTCTATTGTAAGTACGTTGTACCTACTGCATTTTCTATACTCTTCAGCATGTACAATGTTCAAGCTGTATAATGTATAATGTATACAGCTGTATTACATTTTACGACAACATGTATTTGATAACATGTTTGTACTTTGTACATTCCACATACTACATACTACACTAGTACAACATGCAAAAGAGCACCCAGAGTTAAATATCATCAACCCATTTGAAATTCCAGGTCAAATCAAACCAATTCAATTCACTATTCACAACAAACGTTATCATCTTCAAATATTGTACATGACACATCATGTCATTCCAGTTTCGAGTCATGAATTTAGTGTTTACTGTTTACTGTAGATTGTAGATTGTGCATATGTAATATATTCATACTTTTATAAGTATTACACCGAAGAATTATTTTTACTACTATCATCATCATTATTATTCTTTTTTTTCTTCTGTCAACTATCAGCTATCAACTATCATAGTATAAGGTATCTAGTGTAGTGTAGTGTAAACAAGGAAAGCTGTTTTTATTTAATGAGTGCATACTTTACTTGGTTATAAAAATAGCAAATGCTTTCAACTTTCAACACTCAGCTCTCAGCACTCAGCATCAAATAGCAAAATAGATGATAGATGATAGACGATCCATGTTATACATTACATATTTAATCCATAATCCATAGTCAATTGATAGCAGAGAACAGAGAGCCGAGAGACGTGTGCCATATACCATATAGCATATACCGCATTTCTCATCATCAAAATAAATAATAAATGCCCGATGAACATTGTAGTGTGCAAATTTACTTTCTAACTTTTACGTGTAACGTTTTCGTTTTCCCAGGTGGTTGAAAATAGAGATAATACGACGATGTACGATAAGCCATGTTTGCAGCTCGTACTTCACATGAGGAAATTCAATGCTCTTGGAATGTATAGAATATGGAATATGGAGTATTTGAAAGCATTAATGCTAGAATCTAGAATCTAGATTCTAGATTCCAAAACAGAGTGTCAAAGATGACAGTTTTATCTACTGTTTAAGAGAAGCATCACCTTTTTTGAAATATTGAGTAGTGAATAATTTTTCATGATGGATGATTGAATTTTTGTTTTTCCTGTTTTAATTTTTTTAACAAAAATCCTCTGAATTTTTCAAGTAAATTAAAACCCATGTTATGATTTATCAAACATCAAACATGATAAACAAAAATTGAAGGGAAAGAAGGAAGTGATAGTTTCAAAATGTCCAGCATGTTTTTATATATACAGGTCATCGCACAACCTAAATTAAAAGTTATGTATCAAATTAAAAACTATCAAGTAGCAAGTATCAAGCCATTTAAAAACTCTTAAACTATTAAACTGGAATGGTTCATCAATAATTGATGATACAACTTGTAGTTTTTAGCTTGTAGCTTGTATCATGAAACAATAAATAATAGATAATATTCAACTTTAAATGATTAAAATGGCTTGTGTCCTGTGTATTGTGTACTCTAATTGATTTGAAGGATATTTATGAACTGGGATCATAAATAATGCACCGGTCACCGGTCATAGTTAAACTAAAACGGTTTGGTTAATCAGCATCAAGTATCGAAGTATCGAGAATGAAACAAGGGCACAAGACAAGACAAAAGAAACCTCTAAATATTAAATGTTAAATAATGGAAGAGGACAAAAATTATCAATCGTCAATGTTCAATTTATGTACTATGTACATAGAGAAAATATCATACGTCATGTGCATAAAAAATTCATATAAACATGCAAATGTTTGAATATTGAGCGGAAGCGGTCAAAATAATTACATTTTTGTACATGTGCGCTCATATTATATTCATTGGGCATGGGAAATGGACATGAAACATAAGGCATGAGTGGTGAAACGCATTATATCGTTACATGTGTAACGTGTACAATGTACACTTTACAGAACAGAACACAATACAGAGAGAGGCCCTCGATGTTCAATAGTCAATAGTCAATATACAAAATTCAATACTCAATACTCAATACTTGACGTGTATTTAGTATTTATGCACAAGTGAAAGTTTCCCGTTGTCCTTTATTGTTTGCCGCATGTCGAATGTCTCATGCCGTCTCCTTTCACTTTCCTACTTTCCCTTTCATGGATAATGGACATGAATGGAACAGTTCATTTTGGTTTACAGTATATTTGGATTTGGATTGGATTGGATTGATTTGGTTCATTGACCTGGTGCCTGACTGGAGCATGGGGAAAGTAGCACAATGGAACATGGAACGTGGCTCACTATGAAAGTGAAAGGGACAGGCATTAATATTTGCAATACTCAATATTCAATAGTCTATTTAGGGGATTTATGAGCTTATGAATTTTGAATCAGGATTTGATAGCCATTACCGATTTGTATATCATGCCGTCTGTGTCTATGGTCTATTGTATATTATACAATTGTATATCCAGAACCATATCCACATTCCACATGAAATATTAAATGTTAGGTACACATATACACACAGTAACCGGTTACCGAATTATCAAAATATTATACCATGTACGATGTACAAAAAATTTACGAGTAGTTACTCTATGTCGTTACGTTCTGTTGACTTACGTCATGTTAACCAGCTCCCGGAAACCAGGCCAAACCAAACCAGGACCCTAGACAACGTACATTTGGATAGGTCTGTGTTTCCACTTTAAACGTTATGAATTATGGATTATGGATAGTATGTAGATTCTAGATTGTAGAATGTATATTGGATTCCAGGGCATTGTCTCACTGGGACTCGTGGATTTTTAAAATGAAAAGCAAATGGTCCCACTTACTCACTGAGTGTATGCTGTCTGATGTAGAATTGTGGATCCCTGAACTGTCACACTTTTTCGTAAATAATCCTACAGGTGAAAGTCGTAAGTACAAAGTACAGACTACATACAAACGCAACTTGCAAACTTGGACATACAGACATTAGACATTGCGCGTTGAGTCTTGAGTTACGCAGGTCCGTCGGGTGTTTCATGCGACTGTTCCATACTCTGTACTTTGTTCCGTGGTTTGCTCTCTACTTTTCATGTTGTCTGTGGTCGTTATTTTGTTGACGGTGTATTGTGTATTTCTGTGCATATCGGTAATTTCTCCTTCATGGAGACAACCTATAAGGAGAGTACAGAATATAGAAAACCGTGCTATGTATAATATATTATGAATTGTGATTGTGCAATAGCTAGCATATATTATATTCCGTAGCATTTTCTGTCACTGTATTTTATGATATTCAAGTCTCTAGTATCTAGTATCTAGAGTATCTATTATCATTATGTATTATGTAATGCTCGCTCGAATTGTGCTTGTATTTTCATCAAATCTATACTTTCACTTGACCCGTTTCACTTTCCTTCTTTCACTCTCTCCTCTCTACGCTCGATTCTGGATGAGTACATTATTTATTATTGATTATGTACAATGTATAAAATAAGATGGGCGCAGATGTGCCTAGATTTTGTGCATTTTGTATATTTATATTTCCTGCTGCATAAAATGTGCAATTATTTTGAATTTTCACTGTCAACTGTACATTACATACACGTAAACTGGAGACCGATACGGAAAAGAAATATTGAGTATTGGATGTTTTTGACCCATTTATTATGTTTTCTATAACATTCTATCTTTATTCATCGTTCGTGATTCTCGATTCATGATCCATGAAAAATGATTTAGAGAAATGTAGGAATTTCATTTTTGAAATTCTTGGACATTTTTTCATGCTTTTAGCTTTGGACTCTGGACTTTGGACGCCTGTTGCAAATCTGTGGAAATTGTAAATTGTATTTTCTTATGTGTAGCAGATAGCAGGAGTTATAAAATTTTAAAATTGTATCCTTTTGTAAACATTAAGCATTGAGCATTGAGCATGTAGAATGTAAAATGGCACAACAATTCTAATGCCAGTGTCAATGCCAGTGTATTTGTGTAAAATACAATTTTGAATACTTTGGTTCAATCATATATATTTTGTGATTTTTGTATACTATTGATTACTATAGTACAGTGTGTAGTGTATGTTATATAGTATACGTAGATTATAGGCGTTTGAGAGAGTTGCATACTGATGGTGTACAAAATAATTTATAGATTGTCTAGTCTCTAGTCTCCAGTGTCTAGTATCTAGTGTCTAGTATCTACAAAGTAAATATGACAAGAGTACACAAAGATTTGTAATAGTGTACATTGTGCATTGCATGAGAGACAGAGCCAATTCAATCTTTATTTTCTCTGAAGTGGACTCAATCTCTTTCTCTCTCTCTCGCTTGCTATTCTGGTTTTAGAACACTGCGAAAAAATGGTACTTTCTCCATGTCTCGCTCCGCTCTACACTCTATACTTTACACGCTAAGCTCTACACTCTACACGGTTTCGCTCTGGTATACCATCCCGTTTTCAGTATATAGTTTGTAGTGTGTACAACATAAAAGATGTTGAGGATGTAAAGGATGTTGTGAGCATGGGAAAGAGAAGGAGCAAGGTCATCTAAATATTGTATGAAAGGAATCCATCTGTGCATGGATGTACCGTCATCGTCATCGAGATTGGGGAAAGTTAGTTGGTAGTATATCTGTAATCTGTATCCTGCACCATTTTCCGTTTTCTATCCACTATGATATTTCCTGGTTGTTGTTTTTATTTTTGTAGTTTCCACTTGGGCATTCCAATTTTTTCAAGAAAAATAAATCTTGATTTTCATGATATGTTTTTGTTACAGTTTAGCTCAAAGCTCAAAGTTGTTGTTGAAATTATAAAGTGTGTGTGTTATCTGGAATCTGGGATGTACAATCTAGAGTCTGAATGCGTTGTCTATTTTGACTAACGGTACTTGCTCCGCTTCTTCTCTTTCTTTCCTCTTTTCACTTCCCTTTCTCCCTTTTGTCGGTGATGGTGATGGTGATGCTGATGCTGTAACTAAAATAAATTCAATCAATAAAAAGCTCCAGGGTTACAGAACTTTCTCCATGTATCTATCTATCCTTTTCATATCACTTCTCTACCTCTCTCTCTCTCTCTCTCTCTCTCAACTCTGTCGTAGCAGAACATGTGTGCGGTGTGTACTGGCTCCACATTCCACACTCAATACGCAATACTCAATGCTCAATATTCAATACTCAACACTCAACAATTCCTTAGTCAAACTACATACTACATACGCAAACTCGCTACACTGTATTTTGTCTGTTGTATGTTATACGTGAAATGTTAGATGCAGCATGTACAATGTAGAATGTATAGCATCCGACATCCGACATTTCCAAAGATACACGGATATGAAATTTCAACCGACAAAATCGTAATATTTTATGTCTGTTTGTTTTTGTTTTTATCGTGATTTGTATGGCATTTCATTGAATTTCGGATGTACCGGTAATTCCCAGTGTTCAGTCATCATTGGTACTTTTGTACGGTAAATGTGGATTCAGAATGGTGAACTACGTGATCCGGATCATGCACTGTAAACTGTAGGCTTGCTTTGATCAAACAGAATATTTGTATACCATTATAAATATTTGCAGTACCTTGTAAATTGTACATGGTACATGACATGATAAATATTAGATATTAGATTTTAGACAAGGGGAAGGATTAATATTAATGCAATATTGTGTGTTTTTTTCCGGATTTTTGTTCATTCCTTTTAGTGACCGAGTAGTTGGGCAAGGGTTGTTGATTGGGGAGGCATTGGTCATTGGTTGCATCAATGATCTATAATTCTTACACTGTATACTGTACACAGTATGCACTACAGTCTCAATTATTTTTACCCCTTATTATAAGTAAATATTCATATAAAAAATATACAGCAAAGATGGTACTTCATGTAAAATCTAGATTCTAGATGCATGAGGTCAAGCACGAATGCCACTTAAAGCACCTACAATGTACAATCTACATGAGGTCAAGCACGAATGCCACGTACAATGTAGATTTACATTGTGCGTAACAGTCAAGAAATAATCAGAACAAACACATTTCCTCTCTTGTGTGTCTTTTTGATTCATCGTCTATTTTGACGCTCAACTATCAGATACATCCATCTCAATCAAAATATGAATCAAAAACTAAAAATACACAATTAACTTGTGAAACGAGTGGAGTGTTTTGATAAAACTCTTGCGTAACATCCTAAAACATGAAAGGTACTAGCTGATAATTATTGATAATATACAATAGATAGTAGATTGTAATTTAATTTTATAGGCTTTAAACAACACGCACTTGTCAGCCATGATGTGAGCCACATATCTTGATATTTCATTGTTGAAAAGTCAAATACTTTATAGCCCTACACTCTACACTCTACTTTCATTCATGGAACATAGAGGGTCTGATTGTTTTCCTTGTCTTTTGTCTTGTCCAGTTTTGCTCCACCATGAGCTGCTAAATCCACTGTATTTTACTAGATGGAAATTGGACATTGTTTGTTTTTTTGTTTGTTTGTTTGTTTTAACTTTGAGTATTGTAAACTGTTTCTCAAAAAGGAGCACATGTTTTCTTTGGTCGTGGTGTATTATGTATTTTGCACTTACCTTGTTGGATGTCGGGTTTGTCCCTTATTCATTCATAATTACTACATGGTTTCATTTTTGGTTTCATCAAAAAGTGTAAAGTGAGAAAAGTGTTTCTTGCTTAAAATGCTTGTAGCTTGTAGCTTGCAGTATCTGTTTTCTATTTTCTATTAAATTCAGGATGACCGATGATCAATTAGAAAAAAAATCAATGTATGCACAAGGAACAATAAGAATAATATGATACTAATTCTTTTAAATGGATCAATATTGAGTAATCGTAATAGTACAAGACAATTAGAACAAGCTGAAAATGGTGATGAACAAAAAGTAAATAGTAAAACTAATGCTCTGTGTGCTCATTTAAAAATTGTTATGTGGCTATTGGCAATGACCTGCAATATTGATTATTGATCATTGACGGCTCACTCTTGGCTACATGTTGTAGATATGTTGCGTCTTTTACATATCTTTACCTGTCATCTGTCAATAATTGACAATGGTCAACTGTCAATTGTCAACTATTGACCTTCAATAATTAGTTAATTACGGAAGAAATATCTTGTAAAAATTTATAATGTTGTCATTTGTCATGCTATAGCCTACTATTTAAATACCTAAGGTACATTTCATATCATATAACATTATTTATTATAACGCCCATTATTCGGGAAAGAAAATGTTTTACTTTTTACATAATATTAAAGTAATTTTGAAAAGTATCTATTTATTATCTGGGATCTAGACTCTAGAATCTAGATTCTAGATTCTAGTTTAAAGGTGAAATGCCGACGAATTTAAGAAATAATAGGCGTCATGTGGATTTTGGATTGAATGCTCAGCAAACATTTTGAAAGTTTGTGTACCCAGGACCGAGTACTGATAAAAAAAAAAGACTAACAACGAACCAACTAATAGGGCTTACATGTAATAGCCACCAATTTGGCTTACATGTACAACGTACAATGTACATTATGTACAAGTTGAGTAAACCAAGTTGTAACAGTTGGTTGCTGGAGTTTTGTGAGTGAATTTATCAGTAAATAGTAAATAGTAGCTAGTAGCTCCGCATACATAAGAAGGGTTGAATTTTGAATACTGAATGTTGAATCTTGGATTGCGGCAAGGTTAGGCCGGTTTAAACTAGTTCCCCACGTGTCTATTGTAGATATTGACAACAACTTAGGGGGAAAAAATCTGTTTAAGTCGCTGACACGTAAAGCAAGTCAGCAGTTTTGGCAGTACAGTCTACTATGTAAAAATGATTATAATAATATTATTATCATTATTATGATACATTTTATGACTTGTGGCACTATACCCATTCATTTATTTATTATTTTCCCTCTTGATCGTTGATCACCCATTTATCGCTTAGGATAATGATAATGGCCAATGATATGATGGAGATGGAGGACGGATGTCCTGAAATCTAGAATCTAGGTTTGTCCGTGACATTGACACCCACTGTCCACTGTCCAACCTTCAACACCACTTGAATTTGTTTCAATTCTGAGAACTGTTTACTTTAAATCCTTGTATTATTATTACTTTATGATTACTGATTAATGATAGTTTTATCACCTTCTTTGTATCTATGTATCATGTACTTTTTACTAGCAACTAACAACTAGCAAACCCCCAATATTCAATATTTCATTGAATAAAATGAAGTGCTCTGTCGAAAAAAAAAAATCCTCCTTCTCGTAATTTTTATTTAACAACAAGGATTTCATATAACCTGTTCCATGTTCTCAATTCTCAGAAGTTACAGAAATAGCCATAACTACGTTCAATCCATGTGTGTATCAGTACCAGAATTTTGTACTATCTTGTCCATGTCGATGGTAGATACAAGACAACCATGTGATATCAAGTGTCAAACATCAAGTAGATGTAGGATTTACTTTTAACTTGTAATGTTAATTTTGCACTATTATGTGTTGTGTATCATTCAGCGTTGATTTTTTACTGCGACTGGTTAATGCTGCTGGTGAATTTGATGGACAACCTTGAGTACAGTACAGTAAAGTGTACAGCGTACAGCTTACACAGTGTACAATGTACAATGTATAGTACGTTACACTTTATACTCAGTATTCAATACTCAATACGTGATGCTCAAAATAATATAAATGCTTGCCATGCTGAATATATTAGACAAGTAGAAGTAGTATTTGTGCTGAGGATCAAAAACATGATAAACAGTCATTTACTATCTACTATCTACATTCAAAGAAGGTCGTCCATCGACACGTGGCAAAGTCAAAAACCTGATATTACTATGTGTTATGTGTAAATAAGATGAAGAGCAATTCCATGATTACCGTAGATAGTAGATAGTAGAAACTAGAGTCTGGAGACTAGAGACATGTCAGTTTGGAGTTTAGACATTTAGCTCTTTTTTCAGTCTGATTTTTCCATACTACGTCGCGTAGATAGTAGATAGATTTGGTGGAGGAATAAGGAATTTTGGAGGTGTGTTTAAAATTGTCTCCTTAGTGTGAATGTGGAATGGAGCATATTTTTCAGTATTGCATGTTTTTGTTTTTCTTCATAATTTTGACACTTGTAGCTAGGCGCAATTAATTCAATGGGCTAAATTAAATATGATTTTAACCATGCGGGCCCCACTCCCGACTCTGGAATGACATGCCTCTACGATGTAGAGTATGGAATATGTTACACGATCATCATCTCTATTTCTGTTTCTATACTTTGGCATTATACATTGTACATGCTTGGGATGTCCAGTCGGTTATGCAATTGTACAGGTCTACAGTCTACACTCTCTAGTCTGTAGACTCTAGATGAAATATCACATGAGTAAATTTTCATCTGTGTAGCATTTTTCATTACAACTCCCAAGTTTCACAGCGTAATAAACTCACACGCATGCTGTGAGTTGTTGTGTATTTTTTGCCCTGTTGCATTTATGAGTAGTCCAAATTGAATGCTATGAATTGGGACTTATGAATGAAATTAGACACTAATTAATTGGTAAAACTTTCTGTATCTTTCTGTAAACACCTTTGGAGTTTGAAATTTGACGTTTGACGACAAATCGGAATACAATCTAGAATCCACATATTTTTCTAGTATGCCTTTCTCAAATTTAGGCAAAGGCTGTCTTATTTGGAGAAGTGTCATGACTCATGAGACCTAGAACAATTCAAAATTCAGCATTCAAATAATTGACAAAATCCCCCCCTAAAAAACAAAACAAAACAAAACAGCACACTAAACTTGTTGATTAAAAGGATGGTGGTTACAAGTGCTTTTGTTGGGTTCAGTCAGTTTTGAAGTTGAACATGTTGTTAGTTGTTAGTCGTTACATGCTTTTATATGTGCTGTGTATCACGTATCACTTGACGGAAATGCGTAATCTTTAGCTTTGAATTCATAAGTCGTTTATTTCTTTTGCTGTCATTAGTTATTACCGGTTTCTGCTCTTCTGTTCACTGTTTACGTGCTCAATACTCAATACTCAATGCTCCAGGCTCAAGGCCGAGTATTTCCTCTGCACGTGGTCAAACTTATGCAAGTTTGAACGTCCATGAATGTTTTTCATTGACAAATCGAAGCATACTGTTGAGACTTGAGACATGTGTGATATGAAACTTGATGTTTGTGCAGTCGGGATTCGGAATTCGGAGTTTGGAATTCAAAACGTAGCTGCATCTCAAAGGTTTTTCCCCTCCCGGTTTCTCTCAATACTCAATAGCGGAACACCGACAACCGACAAGCTACAGCGTTTCTCGTCCTCTAGTTACATTTTATATTGAATGTCCATAATCCATAATATTTATTCCAATTTTCTACAAAATTGCTAATTATTGCTAATCCAATGATGCACATGATAGATAATTCGCAGTACATACCATTAACTTTGATGTAGATTGTAGATGTCGTGAGTTTTTGTGCATGTGCGTCTACTGTCGTCGTTGTATCCACCTCCACCTCCACCTCCACTTCAACTAGTAGGAAGTAGGCTAATGTTATCCTAAAATATCTTAGTTAGTTACATAGTTCGCAGAGTACTTCTCAGAGTTACAGATTACTAATTACAGACGGTTTCTGTAATAGTACTAATACTAGATGCTCTATGTGTGAGATATAGACAACTTGTCAATAGTTGTACAATGATGCGTGCGATGCATTTGTGCTGTACAATTTACTGATATAATATATAACACATAAAATATGATTAAATTCTTCGTATTATGTAGTGTGCCATAGCAGAACCCAGAAAAATATCTGACATGATTTTCTTCGTATGGCTTATTTCGTGGAAGGTGCACAATCCAATATTTTATGTAATAGACGAATTGTACGTATTTACTGTGTACTCCCTTAGATAAAAATTAAGGCTTGTGTTTGGTGTTTGGAATGGTGACCAGCACAAAATACACAGGATGCATTGCCGTAGCACAGAAAGCTAAGAAAAAAAAGGAAAATTAAAATGTGTTCAACAATATTCTAATATCTACAAACAACAAACAACACGCTAGGATATTTAAATGACATTACTTGAAACTTGAAAATATTATTTACTTATTAGCTCCTAGTTTTTAACAGCAATGAACGTTATTGTACATTGTGGATTGTGTATTATGCATTATGGGTTATGCAGGTACATTTTATATTTGTAGCTACATGAAACATGAGCTTTAACTTTAAAATATAAAGTATAATATTTTACAGACTGTGGATATTTATTTTTTGTCAGGTCCAAGTGATAAGTAAATAGTTTGTAACTTGTGTCTTGCTTCATAGAGGATGATAAAAAGTGGAGAAAAAAAATTGTTTTCGATCTTTAGTACTTTCTATTTTTATGGTGTATGGAAAATGGAAATGTGTGTTGAAATAATTGTGTTATTAGTTAACACATATATACATAATCTTTGCACTATGCATGCTGCATGATGACGATTTGATCTTTGAACATTGTAGCTGAGTCTGGACTGTACAGAGAAAACATTTATGGAAAATTCCAAATCAAATTTTTTTATTTTTTTTATTTGATATTTCTTGCTCATGATTAAGCATGTGATTTTGGCGTAAGAGTCAAAAGTCAAAAGATGTATTAAGTATTAATGTACTGATGATTTATGATTCATGAAGGAAAATCCAAGGAAACTGAAGAACTGTGGGACACGACATTTTGGATTTTGAATTTTGAAGGAGCTCAAAAACCCCATGGGGTGACTTCTATCTCCCATCCAACATGCAGATACATAATTAATACGTAAATCACCATTCAAAAATTTGTATCTGCATATGGGAGGGGCTAGGAGGGGGTCAAAATTCCAAATCCAATGTACAATCAATTTTCCCTGAGACACTTTAGACGGATTTTCTCTGAAACTATAGCTACTGAAAAAGATGGATTCGGCACGCCATCAAAGTTTTCGTCACTGTACAATATGCAACCATTTTTCAACCGATTGGGGATTGGCGATCCGCTCTACCAATCCAATCCAATCAGTAGAGCCGATAATCATTTATAGATTAGATATAAACTAAAAAGTACTTTCTTTTATGTGTCTCGGGTCTCGATTCTCCATTTCGAAATTTTAGACATGATATTTACAGCTGCTGATGAATCACATAAGTGTATTTTTTTTTATATTTGAGAAAACATATAAACTGGATATTTCCAATTTCCATCATAACATGTCACGCAGAAAATGTGATGTTATATGTGTTACAAAATGATGCGCTGACTCCACATTCCACACACTTAATATTAACTAATTGTAAGTATGTGTTTGTTTGTGCTATACATCATGTTTCATGCACATGGTGTGTTTTCTTAGAAAAAATATTGTTCAGTATTATTATTGTTGACTGTCAATAATTGTCAATACAGTATATTTCTAACTTTTAATGACACTTAGGTAATTGCATGTTTGTTTTTCACAATTAGTGAGCTTCTCACACAAACGTGAAATCCATTCCAATTTTTTTCAATCATTCTTGTGCCAAGTCCTGCATCATGTATCATGTAAAACCAGGATGAAATCCTGAAAAATTCAACTAAATTCAATGTCAAAACTACAGAATATAGATTTTTTCTCAAACATGAAACATGGTAGTGTTTAGTGTTTGATTGGAAAATTCTTGGAAAAAAGGAGCAAGTAATTCATTCAAATTTTTATGTAGTTAAGCATAATTCCTGAACTTCAAACTTCAATACACCTCAGGTGATACAATGATATACAGGTACTGTGAAAGTGCATGGAAGTGGCCGGATCCCCTTAAAAAATTAATGAGAATGCAACTGCAACAGAAATGAAATGCCTATATGACTTTATATTATATCAGTAACTCAAGTTTGTAGTACAAAGTAGTAGAAATATATAAATAGTTTGGTATTTTTGAGAAAGCATAAAACATAAAACCCTACCATTCTAAATTGTACATTGTACACGATACTAAGAAAATTGTTGAGGTTGGTCAGGACTCAGGAAAATACTTGTTACCTTTTTAAATATTCAAAATTTTGGTATGCACACGGGTACATAATTACGCTATCGCTCTACCTTTTTTTCTCTTTTGTCAAATTTGCATGTCACATTTCTATTCATAGTTGATGTGTCATGTTCTATTTCTATACTTTATGCTAAAACTTTTGAAAAACGGTTTTGTTTACTGAACTAAATCTATTTACTGAAATCTGGAAATTGAAAGCTGGAAAAACAATTTTCACAGATTTAAAATTTTGTTCATGTTTTGAGTTTTGATAATTCTTATATTTTATATTGCGATTATTTGTTAGAAAATCATTCATTTTCATTATCACTGTTCATATTAGAGCTTAGAACGTGTGAGTTTGTTGATAGCAGTACAATGTACAATATATACAAAACATGTCATGTTGTTTGCAGTAAGTACTGAGCAAATAATAAATAATACAAAATTGTTAGATGTTTCTCTCTCTCTCTCACACTCACTCACTTCACTGGTATTTGTTTTATATACACTTCCTTCCTTCAGCTTGTATCTTGTACACTTTTCCTGTATCTCTGGTTCTCTATACTCTAGTCTCTAGCTATCTATCTGTTTATCTAGCTATCTGCAGAATGTACTTGTATACATGAAAAGAAGGTAGTAGATAAAGATGTACATAATATTATCATGTTCTGTGTATGATTTGGCTCCTGTTGCATTTGTTCTACTCATCATCAGTATCTGCACGATGTAGGATTTACTTGCGATGTACGAGATGCTCTATGTACAAGTTACATGTAGTATTATGGTATTAAGTTTTGTTGATGTTGTAGTGTAGTAAAGTGTAAAGTGTAGTACTTGCGTGCTTCGAGCTTCGAGCCAAACAGAAACAGAGAAAAAGAGAGAGACAGAAGAACAAAGTATCGCATACACTCACATGTACTCTTCCAATACACATGACAGTAAAAAGTAAAAGAGAGAGAGAGAGAGATTTTCTCTTACATATATTTATACAGGCGACCACTGCATTTCCAATATTGCGTTTGACGCGTTCCTTAGGATAGGTTATGGTCGGGACTCGTACCAAACCAAACCAAGTCAACTCACTCTCTAGACTACAACATTAACATTACCGCTCTATCTTCTATCTAAATAATATTTTATATCTGTTCCTTTTACTTACCACCTTCTCATTTATTGAACAACTTACTTTACAATTACAATCCCGATCATAAGCCAACATAGGAAAAACACCAAGCCAAATAATATAATAATATACAATAACCATAAAAATATTTACCAACATACTATATTATAAAAACATAAACAATAAATAAAGATATAGATACTGCTAAAGTACGAATACTAATCAGCATCTCCAATCAGTAATCAGCATTATATATCTTCATTACAATAGTCGGCATCATCATAATATTAAATATTAAGTACAACTTGTAAATTCATTTCCTAGAGCAAAAGAATTTTGGTTGTATAATATATAGTTTAACATCATGTTATATCCTATATAAATCTTTAATCTATAACTTAAAATAGATGTTCCTTGTGTCATAATTCGTAAGTCATAAGTGGTACATTCTACTGGATATTTGACAACTTGGAACAAGAAATAGAATATTGAAAAATGAGCAAAGAGAACTTCAAGACACAATCACTATATAGAACATAGAACTAACCTACCTCAATAAAAGTTGTAGTGAGAAAGGAAAATATTATATATACAAGAAGAACCAGAAGCATAAAAAAAGGAGAAAACTCAACACTCAACATCAATCTCAACTCTAATGTATTATAATATATTACACATTGTACTCATGTTGTGTACATAAAAGTATAAAAAAAATATTATATATCTGCACTTTGCCTATATTACATATTCAAGACTGCATTGGAGTTGTTTCTCTTTTAACGAAAAAAATCGACAAGAGTTCTCATCATCAGTATCGTAGACCGTATAGACATCGTCAGCATTACCAATTATCATCTTTAACGTCATTCACCATTTACCATTTACCACACATTCGTCTGTGTTTCCTTTTAAAAAAATTATACATTGATAGCCATAAGTACATCATAATTATAATATATTATTCTAAGGTTTTAGTTTGAAAATTTATTACATTATTATACAGCTAAACTGTTATCAATTGGATAATATATTACTTCATGATCAACTGGATATTGATAATTGACAATTGAGTAAAAAAATAAATAAAAATAAAAACAATAAATACCTCTACTAATTATTACAAGTTCCTAAAATTATAAATAAGATAAAACAAACAAAATTTTATACACTACGCATTGCATATTATATATAGATATGTAGTAAGTACCTGAAAAGAAACACTTGCTACAACTAAAATAAACTAAGCTAGACTATAACTAAAATGTTCAAGAAACTATATCATCATCATATATTATATCAGTCTACAAATTACCCATAAATATATAAATATACATATATGCTTATAGGTACTTTTGTCTATCCTCTTTGAAATCTACTCGATTCTGTTCCATATTATTAGTTTTATGTAAATATTTAGTCAGCTCACAATATATACCATACTTACTGATTACGCATTTTACATATAAGTGTAGAGTGTAGAATGTAGATAGATAGTAAAAACGAAACGAAAAGGAAAACGACAGTGTACACACGACACACACCAAAGGAACATCTATAGTATGTTTATATTATTATACTGAAATAGAGAAACGATTACACTATACATAAGCCGTCCCTACCTCAACAAGTAAAATATTGCTTGTTATTATTGAAATTACTTATGATAATAAATAATAATAATAATAGTAGTAATGACTGGAATCTGGAATTAACTGAGCCAAACAAAAAGAAATACATAGCAAAATCAAGACCAACCACAACAAGAGAATCTAAAAAAAACAAAATATGCATAAAAAAATATTGTGCCAAAGCGGAAGATTTGCAATGGAAAAAAAATACCCAGTTGAATATTATATTTTTTTGCATGTGGATATTCAGTGAACGTGTAAAATGTGTATATATATATTTAGTGTGTACCTGCAGACTTTTCAGTGTTATAAAAGTAATAGTCTCCAGTCCATTGAACATTAAAAGTTTAAAGGAGAAAGAAGAGAAAAAGTTGCGAATTTGAATAATCCTAATTTGCAAAAAAAAAAAAACGTGGAACGTGATATTATACATATAACATATACAATATACACGCGTTCAGGACAAAGTATAAGAAATAAGAATATCATAATATTATAGTTTATATGTACTATTGAAAAATGAAGAGTGACACACATGCCGACCAAGAACAAGATGAAGACGACGAAGGAACAAAATATAATGATAATAATAATTACCATATTATTCAAAATATGTAACTACTAAAATTATTCATCATGGGGACCAACACGAGTTATACTAGATAATAATATTATTATAATACACTGACTCGTCACTTTCCCGCTTTGCCCTCTCGTCCTCTTCAAAGAAAAATATAGAAACGACTGAAGAATTTTAAGGGTTTATATATATAACAAAGTATATTAGAATATTATTAAATATTATATGCTACAAACTACAAACTAATCGAGTTTACCTTTTACTATTTACCTATATAATTATATGGGAAGATATAAAATGTGATACATATGTACATACTATAATATAGATCTATGGATTTTTTTTGGTCACTGTGGAACTGGAAGAAATATATATGTATGTCCATAATTCAAATCATCTAATACCTCAACAATCAACAGATATAATAATATCTATTTATCTATACCTAATAACTATATATATATTGTTGTATATTGCACAGACACTTGCACCCCTCAACCCTCAACTCAACAATATTAACCACAACTACAAGAAACTGAAGAGAAAAAAAGATCAGGATAATAAATTCCTTGTTGGTGCCAGTATAAATAGTAAATATACATAATATACTAATTATATTATTATCTATATCCATGGCCTTCCTTCAGGTCTCAAGTCGTTTTCCCGAATCTCCTCTTTTCTTCTTGTCACTTGTCCATCCGAGATTCTCACAACGAGAAGACAACGACTACTACAGAAGAACCGGTAGTCTCAAGAAAAGCCGGCTGGTCCTAGTAAATAACAACGGTTCCCTCGTTAGTTAACTATATATATATATATAATCACTCAATTAATTAATTAAACGTACTTATAATCAAATCAAATTCAACAAACAAAATAATAACATGGACCATTTATTTGTATAAATATTATTTTTTATCCATTTATTTGTTTTATTCTCGTCAATCGTCAATATTATCTATATATCGTTTTTTGTGAATCATATCAGCATTAGTTGTTGCAACTCAATTGTGATAATATCAGTTAAACATCTAACATACTATATTGAACACAACTTTAAACTATAATATATTTTAGTGTTTATTGACATGGCTTTGTGAATGTGTGTAAGAAAATTAAAAATATAGTTAAATATTTTATTACCACAATTAACCGACTGGAGATGGAACCTTTTTCTTGATGTTGGAATTTGTGCTCTTATATTGCTCATGAAAATATTGTTTAGTCTTTTTGTTATTGTTTTGTGAAAACAGAATGACTTTCTGGATGTTGGATTTTTTCAGAATAATAATACTGCAACTGTGTGATTTTTTTTAAACTTTAATTTATTGTTGTACTACAATATACTACAGAATATTATTAATTATTATTTTGTTTTGTGTGTGTTTAATTTTTGAGCATGAAAAATTGTCGTGAATCAAAATTTGTTGAGTATAATACTATAATGATGATGTGTGAGTGTGCATGAAAAAACTGGATGCAAAAAAAAACAGAGCTGATTGGTTTTTGCTATAATTTTGTTGTGAATCAAAAAGACTGAAAATCCACCAAATTGGACGGATTTACTTTCAATCTCTATCTCTCGTTCGTTTTTAGTCTGACATGGTATGAAAATCTTTTTTAGTTTCGCTTTGTTTTGATTTTTGTTTTTATTAGAGTATAATAATAATATTATTATTACTCAGTAATAAATAGTTTTTAGTGTACATAAATTTTAATTTTGGTACCAACTCTTTTGAAATAAATGAACAACAAAAGAACAATGATCATTAAAAATTATGTGATGAGAACCTTTGATTTTTAAATGTATGTGCTTTTATAGTTTGAAAATCCTGCAGTAGTTCTGTGACTCTCTCTATTCTCTATGTACACATAATATGTACAGTGTACACATTTCTTATTTTTATTAGGATCAGTATTATCAATATTATTATTATAGTCTTTTTGAAAATAATTGGAAAATGAAACAAACAAAAACATACGGTGATGGTGTCTATTTTTCAAAAAGTATACTAGTTTTTCTTTTCTGTGAATATTTTGTAATATTATGATTTGAGGAATATATAAAATACATGAAAAATATTCAAACTGCAAAACATATATGTATTTAAATTTTAAATAAATCAAAAGTTTGACAGTTTTCCATATTATTATAGTTTATGGGGTTCGATTTCGATAGGAGTTCTAAATAATTTTCAATCGATTAAAAATATTTTGCCAACACTGTCAACTATTTTTCTTTTTTTAATAATAATTATTATTGATTTTTTTCATTTCTTTTTTCTTTGAAACAAAATATTATAGGAGGATGACTCCGAAGGTGATAAGTCAAATCTTAATGAGGAAGAAGGAGAAGAAGGTGCAAAAAAAGTGGAAGAAGAAGGTGAAAAAACTGCCGAAAGTGGTAGTAAAGGGAAAAAATCATCTGGTGGTAAAGGAAGTAGCAGTAGTTCCAAATCCAAAATCCGATCCAGTTCCGTTCCAGGTTCCCCTTCAACAAGTGGATCTCCACTTTCATCATCTTCATCCTCTCAACAGTCATACCAACAACAGCTCAGTCCAGGAAAACCCGACTCAAGTAAATTCATCGGTCCTTTTGGTAAGTAAAATGAAACAACAACAAAAAACGTTGAATCTTTTACCATCAGTTTTATGTTATTTTCAAAGTTTCATAACATTTACTTTTGTATACTAGACGCATAATATTATATGAAACTTAAAAATGACAGAGAGTTAACGTTTTTTACCTACCTCAACATGAATTAATTTTGTCAACAATTAGCATATTATGTATGTATGTTACACAACGTACTCATTATGCCAAGTAGGACACAATGCTATATTTTATATATGAGTTATATATTATTTCGTATCTACATAGGTAATAGATGTATAATATAGGTATATACTACTGTCTATATAGTTCATTTAACCGTATAATAATAATTATCAGTCATCAGTCATCAATATGAAGTAATTGGAATTTCAGAAACATGGGCCACAAACGAAAAAAACATAAACATACCAA
>JAQGBH010002708.1:0-23036 GCA_034698265.1 Sminthurinus aureus
CAACGCATTTTTTTCGAATTTTTTATAATAAAAGCCATTTCATTTAGTATCGTTTTTGTCAAGTTGTTACGGGAATCACTACATTTTTTGGATTTCTTATCCGTAACAAAGACAGTTTTTCTGAGGCGGAGACTAACATTTCGTCTCTATGTTTATATATACTCTAAGGTTCCTCCAATAATCAAGATATAAGGGTAGTGCCATTAAAACCGCCGTATTTCATTTGTCTTGAAACTGTTTTCCATACATGAGTACAGGTCATAGATGCTGAGGTAAAAAATCAAATGTCAAAAATAATACTGTGATTCAGTAGATTCACAGTGGCACGGGAGAAAGCCGTGCGGAGGTGCAGGTTTTGAGCTTCGCTCGCTGATCATTTTTTATGCCTTTTTTTTCTTCATCCGGTCCTATTGTGTATGCATGTTTTTTTTGATGCGGCTCTACTCACTTGTGAGGCACAAGTCAGTGTTTACTATACAGTACTTGTACATTCTATATTCCATACTGTATTGTGTTTCATTGTACTGTACAAACAAGCAGAAAAGAAGTACAAGGAAAATGGATAGTTAGTTAGCAAGATTTTTGTGGTTGTGTCGTATTCCATTTGTGTGTTTGTGTGTAATAGAGAGTTTGTTGTACTTTTTTGAAATTGAATAATGATTTACGATGAGATGACGGTGCTCTTTTCACAGTTGATTCTAATTGTACGAGTTGAGACTTGAGACTCTCTCTTTTTCTGTTTCTGTTTCCCCTTTCTTAAATGATATCGTGAGAGTGTATTCTGGTCTGGTCTGGTCTGGTCTACAGGTTGCTCCTTTGCTACATCAACTCAAGACTCAAGACAAGATGAAAGATAGATTTCAAATGAAAATCCAGTAAGCACAAGACACAGGACCTTTTCCTCTGTTTCTCTTTCGTATTGTTCTTGTTCATCGTGTCTCGTATTGTTTTAAGCTGAATTTGACTTTGACTTGCTCCTGCTACTTCATCCCCCTCTCTTCTCTCTTCTCTCCTCTCTCTCCTTCCTCCTGTCAATCCTCTACCTTTTTTTGCGTCACCCGTCTTCATCTCTTCCTATTTTTATTCGATTCTATTCGAGTAGTTTTTGTTTTGTCCTTTTATGTTCTCCTCCTCCTCCACACACTCGCTGATTGTCAGTTTTTTTTGGTTTGGTTGAGTTTGGAACTCCGCTGCTTGAGTTTTTTTCTACATGTTCTATTTGGTTTGGGAGTGAAATGTTTAAGGAAACTTTTCTTTTCCCCATAATTCTACTCGCTCCTTCAGCACTGAATGAGTGAGCAATGAGCAATCAATGACTCTCGTTGAATTGAATTGAATTGATTCCAACAGTCATAATCCTTCTGCCTTCTGCATCTCTTGTGTCTCTTGTACATGAGGAAGGATGAAATGCTAAAAGATGGTTTTATGTGAGGGACATAAAAGGCATGTTGTGAACTCAACTCGAGTCTCGAGTCCTGTAACCGTCTCTCCATTTTAATCCATTCCACAAGTCATGCAGTGACAATTTTTTAAGTCGAGGCAAAAGGCAAAAACAAAGGTCATTTCATTTTTAATTTGTCAACTCGTCCATCGTCAACTGTTCAATGTTTTAGCTGTTAGCCAATTTTAGTTGCTCTTCCGCAGCCCAGTTGTCATTGTGGTTTTTGTTAAATTATACCTGCTACAATTTTGAATGTGGAAAGATATCTACTTGTTCTACATGCTAAAGATTTCTTCATGAAGGATAAAGTTGCGGATTTGAGTTTGATATTTGATATGTCAAAGACGCTGATGATTGGTGGATGAGATGAGGTAGAAAAGTTGGCGATGGCTGTGTTTTGTTGGTGTAATTGTTGGTTGTTGGTGCTCTATGCTCTCTTGTTTTTTATGTGTTGAAGGAGATGAGAAGGACGATGAAGAGAGAAGTTGTAAAGAGGAAAGAGAATGAGAATTGAGAATGGAAGGAGTAATGAAAGAAGCTGTGCTAAATGAGTTTGGTTTCAACAAGTATGACGTCAACCCTCAATTAACATGGACTACTTCATGAATGAATCATGAAGTATCAGAGTACATTGTACATTTTGTGTCTGTGTAGTTAGTTACGCTCCTCTCTCTCTCTCTGTATTATTTTTAGTTTTTCTCTTACTATTTCTGTTTGGTATTCTTTGCATTTATTCAAGTGTTTCTACTTTGTACAAAGTGTATGGATGTGGAGTAAGTGCAGAGAGAGAACTAGCAAAACGTCCGTGCTATTAACAAATTACATATTATAGCTTTTCCGGTTGTACACTAAACTTTTATGGATATGATTTTTCTTCTTTTTTTTTCTTTTTCGTCGTCTCCTCGTCTACGAGTACAACAACACTCAAAATTACAATGCAATTACCTGTGCTCACATTCACGTACAGATTCATTTCCCTTCAACTTCAACTTCCCAATTCCTAATTGTAGTCAAACGCTTTTCTCGCTTTTTCGTCTTGTGCACTAATTATAGCAGATAGCAGAGACAGACGGAGTCAAGAGTCAAGGCTAATTTTATGCTCATGATCTAGCTCAAAATATGAGACTCGTTTATTCCTCTCGGAACTTGGAACATTGTGAAATTCCCTATACATTTTTGTCTTCTCTTGTTTCTTGTTCCTTGGGAATCCCTCTTTTCAATATACTCTTGAATGTATTTGTAATTCTGTTTCTACGTTGACTTTATTCATCTTTCCGATTTCGGAATGGAGGAGCAACAAGAACAAATCGTGCAAGTATCAATAACCATAATGAAACTTTTATTACTATTTTTATGGGGGGTGACTTGTTGTTTAATTAATGAATTGATTCCATTATCCACTTTTATTATCATAGTTTGTGGTCTTTTTGTGCTCTCCGAAGTAACCTCAAGAATTAATGTGTATTTGCAACAATTTTCATGTTAAAAACTGTTGTTAGTTTATGATTTTGAAGCTGTCCAGATTTGAGTCCGTGTGAACGTGGATGTAGATTTGGATTTGGATTTGGATTTTGTGTGGCGCAGGTTGGTCAAAGATGCAGACTCAGCAGGTTTTGTGTTTCTTGTCTCGTGTTTCTTGATTCTCCAGTCTCCATCAGCTGTACAAGAGACAGAACAATGCAATACACTGTAATTTAATAATATTCTACAATGTAGAGATAAAAAATAAATGGCTTTATTCTTTATAGCCTCTTATTTCATTCTCTTCTCTCTCTTTTTGTCTCTGGCTGTGATATGTGATGAAGAAAAGGTCAAAGATATTGTTATTGTTTATTATTGTACATGTAATTTCTGGTTTGGATCAATTACACTAATTAGTAATTATTATACAGAACAGAGAGAGATTCATATTAATTCTATTGTGTTGAGCCTATCGAGAATCGAGGTAAATACAAGTACAGGACTAGTGGAGCGAATGAGATGAACAAACTTGAAATAGATAAAATCAGTAATTTAATAAGTTTATGAGGATTCTTCTTCTTGTTCATCTTGGTCTCGTCAATTTGTCAACGGGCTTATCAGAATAAAATCCTGGTCGTAAAACATTCATTTGGAAAATAAAACTAATTGAATGCCTTCATGCTATTTTATATTTTATTCATTTCGTCTTACAACTATATTCATCATTGTCTTGTTCTTGCTTCTTTTCTTCTCTCCTCTGCCTCTCTCTCTCTCTCGCTTTCTTGTTCATCTGCAGTCGTAAAAGATCTTCTTTTGTGGTGGAGGAATAATGTGCAAATTGAAATGGGAAATTGAATTAAAATGTGAGACATATACCTCCAATAATAATACATGATCCACGTACAAACCTCTTCAATTCTGAGCATGAACATGAAGTTTCAACACGGTGGATTTTAGTAGTAGTGCTTTTCGACAGAATGAACATGGACATTAAATGTTGAGTGTTGAATGGATCGTCTGTTCTGTTGTCTGTTGACTGTTGAGCTGGAGGCAGTTGATTCATGTCTATTTGTCTTACTATTTGCACGGCTATTGTTAACATATTATTATTAGATGTTCCTCCGTCTTTTTTATTGTTGTTCTTGTGCACTGCACCGTTCTGCTCTCCTCTTTTCTGCTCTGCTCGTCTCAGCTCTCACAATCCACAAAAAATGTACGTTGGATATTGTGTATGTGTGTGTGTGTGTGTGTAAAAGTCGTTTGTTGTTTTCTCTCCTTTATCCTTCTCCCTGCTTCTTTTTCATGTGCTCTCGAGAAATGAATTTTTTCTTGCTCATCTTTGATTTGTACATTTCCACTTGTAAAGTTTTTCCTGATTATTATGTATTATCATTTATTATTATTATTATTATTACTATTATATTTATCCAGGTGTAATATGACTAGTTCTCGTTCCTCGCGCGTATTAGACTTATTTCTGTATATTAACTTTCTACCCCCAACTGCCAATTGAATATGACCTCTGGACTCTATTTTACTACCCGCTGACTCCAACTCAACTCTAAACTAAACCAAACTAAAATAGTTTTTCAATTTTTTCCTACAAAAATCCAATCTGAGTTCCGTACACAGATTTTTTTTTCATCTCCCAACTCCCAACACGTAGCTGCACTCTTAATGTAAAATATAAAATATAGAATACAAAATCCACTCTTCTAGTTTCTAGTTTTTCTATTGGTCCTGTACTTACTCGTTTTATATTTCCTATTTTATACCTATATCAAAAAAATACCAATTTTATATAACAAGAGAAAAATCCGAATGAACGAACGTTCAGTTTTATGTTGCATTGCTGTTCCCTGTTCTCAACTCCGTCCGTCAGTACCAAGTCCTAAATCTTGAACCGTTTTATTATAAATCAACCAGAGTTTCTTCTCAACATTTTTATGATGAACAAAATGTTTAAGTTTAAGTTTGGATTTTTTTATGGCGGGAGTGAAAATGAGATTGATATTAGATATTTGATATTATAATAATGCATTAAATGGACGATGAGAAACTTGATATTCGGGCTCAAATGCGATTTATATCCAGAATTCAGATGACACTGAGTTTGCTAGTGAACGCTTTATCTGAAAGGAATAACGAGGCAATTGCCGGCAAAGATTGTGAACTGTGAGTTGTGAGGTGATGCTGAATATTTACAATGTAATAGAATGTATTTACAAAGTGTTAGCATGTGAAATGTGAAGGAATAGGAGGAGAAGGAAGAAGAAAGATAAAAGAGAGTGCAGGTGGACAGAGGCAGAATGAAAAGTGAGAATGAGCAAGCGATGAGATTGAAGGGAAGAATGAACTGGACTGGACTTTCCAATTTCCAATAAAAATAAATAAAGACTAAAGCTGATCATGTTGGAAAAGAGGAAAACCATTGAGCACACAGCATGGAATTACATGTGTGAAAAATTTCATTTAAGTCTCGACAGATTTACGCACAATCTCTACATAATCATCGCAATTTTCCCTTGGGAGTCCAACTTTTGATCTTCTTGTTATTTTATTCCATCATCCACAATCCAAACTCTCCGCTTCTCAGCTTAACCCACAATCTAAAATTTTACATGTCAAAAATATGAAAAGCAATTGGATTTCGACCCATTTCCAATTTCCCGTGTGAGTAAAAAGTACTTTGTGTGTACACGGGTTGAATTCAGGTGTTGTGGTTTGTGGTTTCTGCGAGTGCAGCACTATCCAATGGATCCATTTACCATAATATTACTGAATTATTTTAGTCGGTGTCGGCTTGAAGAAACGTTTACTTGGATTTAGACAGACTATAAAAGTCTAGGGATAATGGTGCAAAAAAATGTATGGTTTCTTCTGTTCTGGTGAGTGTGTGTAGAGTTTGGAGTTGAAAGAGTCTAAAGTCTATATATTAAGAAGAATGAATGTGGAGGTGAGATTGGTGCAAAAAAGAAAAGGAGCGAGCGGTGAGCGTGTGGACGAGGAAGGAAAAAAGTTGGTTGGACTATGATTATCAAGTAGTTTGTGTTATAGTATTTGAGTTCGTGACTGCATGTGTTTTGTCCTTGTGTTTATTGTTAGTTGGTTGGTTGGTGAATGCTCTGCTCTGCTCCTTTCTTCCTTCCTTCCTTCGCTCCTTCGTTCGAGGTACTATATTTATTTATTACTGTCATGATGATGATGATGAGAGGACATGTACTTTATTGTAGAATGGAAATGGGAATAAAGTGTTGTGTGCTCTATTGTTGGGTAATTGAGATACAGAACAGAGAACAGAGACAGATAGACAAAGGAATGGACAAATTTCGATGCGTATGTTTCTCTCTCTCTGCACTGAAACACTGTTCAACTGTTGAATTGTTACGGGCAGAGTCATTATTATTATCGTTATGAGTGTTAGTCTCAACTTCCTTTATTTTACTTGAGTTGAGTTGACTTGATGTTAGTTTGGTTTGGTTCGGTTTGGTTTAGTTTAGTGTGTATACTCACGCTATATTCAAATAATTTTTTATCACCTGACTCTGCTCTCTGTTCTTCATGTCTTTTTCATTCATTGTTTTTTTCTCCTTCTCCTTTTTTGCTGTCTGTACATTGAATACTGTACACTGAACAATTGTACGCAGGTACATATGATATTATTAGTCTATTTTCCAACACATTGGACCATGTATCTATGTACATATTAAATACAGACCAGAATGATGGAATGAGTGAGACAAGTCAGCACAGTGTACAGTGCAGTATGAATGCACCAACTTTTCACAGACTCTTTTTTCCATATGTCTATATTCTACGTGTACATCCATTGTCATTATTATTATTATCATTATGATAGTCATTTGGATGTGTAGGAAAAGGAGTGTAGAGTGTGTATTTATATGTATGTATGCATGTGCAGCTCATCTCCTATACACTCTTCACTCTACACTACGCTGCCTAATTACAATGCAGAAACAAAGCGAGACGAAGGAAAAGTATCTTTTTACACACTCCACCATTCACGGTGCAGATACACATTTATTATATTTTGTTTATACATGCACATCACATTTACAATTTACAAGCCATAATAATAACAATAATCATTATCATCAGCATCAACATAATAGATAGATGTGAGATGAGAGATGGGAGATACATATGATTTCATCCTCTCATTCTGCACCTTACCATACACCTTTACCGTCATCCGTACCTATGGATATGGATTTTTGCTCCCTTTCTTCCCATCTCAAAACTCAAAACAGAACACACATTGGAAACATTTTTACTATCCATTTTTATCAAAAACGTAATAAATAGTTGAAAAATAGGATCAAAATACAGTACATGAGAGAAAATTGACGAGATTCGAGAGTAGACAAAAAAGACTATCTTATCATCACTTTTGGTGCAGACTCCACACATGTGTTTTTTATAGTCAAATATAACATGTTTTTTTGTCAGTTCAAGTGTGTTGAGTGTTGAGTTTGCTGGTAGTAGTTTCGTTTAGTCGAGTCGAGTCGAGTCGAATCGAGTCGTCGTGTAAAAAGTAAGTTGCGGACTCATTATAATTCAAAGCTTGAACTGAACTGAACTGAACTGAGCTATGTCATGAACAATATGAACATGAAATAATGGAATGGGAATAACATGAGAAAAAAATGTGAATGCGTTCATCTTGTTCAATGTTCACTCTTCACTCTTCGAGCCATTCACCGCTCACCATTTTTTTTTCATGTCTACAGACAAAATGTACAATTTATAGTACTCGATGAGACAGGCAGACACGGAGATAGACAGAGCAGAGACTATACATTCCACACACAATTCTCACACCTCACCTTTATATATCCTTCTCTCAGGAAAAAGAGTGTAAACTGTGGAAAAACTGGAGACTATAAGCCAATCCAATCTCCACCAACTTTATTTATTTCATCCACTCCGATTCTCCTGTCTTATAGTTGTTCTTTTTTGTATTGAGTATGGAGCGTGGAGCTGTGGAGCATGTTTAAGAGTATCAACTTGATTTTCCATCCATATTCTGTAATATGTTACAAGTTGTAAGTTGTACTTGTCCATAGTTACACGATCATGAGCTGCGGGCCAATTTTCTCATCAGAATTCCATGCAAACGATAGAAAAATATATGCAGAAATGTTCAAAATTACATCACTCTCAGCTTTGGACTTGCTTTTCTTGTCTTGTGTCGGTAGCCGGCATTTTGATGTTTTGATATTTTTATCTAGTAATAATCAAGTGGAAGAGTGAGTGTAGTAGTTGAACTTGCAATTTTGAAAGGCCTATGCTGATATTGAGGCGACAGTTGAGTGTTCAGTTTTGTTCGGGCTCGGTAGAGAGGAGTGGAAAAATATAAATATAAAAGTGCCTTTTGACATAATATTGTTCATGGTTGTGGAAATGCATGCATGCGTTGTGTAGTGATGATTTAATGAGTTTCACTCCACTTGCACTGGGATTGATGACGCTGAATGACAAATGGGGTGCAGTCCTCAATTTTCAATGTTCAATGGTCACGGCGATCTCTGGATCTCTCCGCCTCTGTGAATTTCAAGTACGATCCACGCTCCTCTTTTTTTCTTCTTGTCTTTTGAGTTCTTTGTAAAAACAAAGGAGCGAGAGGACAGGGCAGAGTGACTCTTCTTGCTTTTCATCCGCTTAATTTTGCGTATAAATTTAAATGAGTGCAATGGCTTAGATTTGAATGAATGAAATCATGTTACTTTAGACTTTAGACTCACTCACAATGAATAAAAACTAAATACACAGTGGCAGTGCATATAGGCATATAATATTATGGTACATAAGTAGACGAGTACAGAGTACACGAGTAAAATGTGAAATGGAGCAGGCTGAGGATGAATTTTCAGACTTTGGATTTGGGACGTTGATTTCATGTAGTTGAACATGAACATGTCCTCATTTTATACATGTATCCAGTTGAAACATGGAAAAGATAGAGACAGAACAGAGATTCACGGATTTGAACAGATTTGAGACGGGAGATTAGAGACAGAAAAGAGGGTTTCATTTTTTACCCGCGTCATTTCACCGTCCGATCCCCAGTCTCAATGAATTTCTCTTTGGTGGTGGCAGGATGCACGCTCAACGTTCAACGCTCTCCATTCTCTCCATTCTCTCCTACAGAAAACATAAAACAAACACAATGAAATATGTAGAATCCTCAATGACTTTTTTCTTTCACGGTGCGGCATGAGGCTGTAAATAGAAGCACAAAGTATGTACGTCAATACCCACCGAATTCTCTTCTGTTCTGTTCTGGGGAAGATGGAACGAATTTCTCAAAATGATCCACAAACACACATGGACTGACTCTCCCTTCTCGCTTTCCCTTTTAATATTTCCCTTCTCTCTTTTCAACCCTGTGCAATGTGCAATTCACAATACAGAATGCAGAATGATATCATGAAAGTATCCACTACCCTCCAATTTTTTGTCACTTGCACCGCTCAATTGTTTCCCTGTCTTTGGGTTTTTCCTTTTCTGTTCCACTCTACTCATTTTATCATCAACCACCACAATTTTGAATTTTGAATTTGAAATTTGTCAAAAGACATGAAAATATCCTTGTCTCTTTTTCATCTCACCCCCATCAAAAAATTGCACATAATAATTATCAATCAAGAATTTTGTTCAATATCATTCATTGTTTTTTATTGACCAAATGATGGACTTGATGGTGAAAAGTGAAAAGAGAGGGTTGGAGAGTTGGAAAATTCTCATCCCTTTGCAGTTTGATTTTCACTTTGGAAAAGTAAATGTTTGCTCTGTTCCAGTGGATCAAGATTTGAATATGTGACTGGAAACGGGAGTTTGATATTTGATATGTCAAGTCATGTATCATGTACAATTTAGGATTTGGAGAGGAGTGGAGTGAAATAAAATAAAATAAAAGAGTGGCTGACGGTTTAAGGGAGGATGAAGATGAGTTGGGTTTGCGTAATGTGTGTTGGCTGTTGGTTGACAGTAAAAGTTGAACGGGACGGTTGAAAGTTGAAAGTGGATGGTTTTTGAGAAAATCTCTGGGATAAAGGATAAATGTTGATGGGTGAGAAGTCATCGGAGTGAGTGGAAACTTTTAGTGAAAATCCAAAGTTGAATGTTGATCTGTTTGTTCCGGTTCAACTTTCCGTTCGGTTGGGGACTCTTCTCAACATTTCAACAACTCCCATCCTCGTCTTCCTCCTTCTCTTTCTCTTTCTCTTTCTCCTTTCATCTTGTATTTATACATCACTTTCTCTCCTCTTTATATGTATCCTCACCAGTCACCAGTGATACTTGTCACTCGCTACTCTCTGCCGTTTCCATTGTATCGCATATCCCATCTCTCTGTCTCTGTCTCGGATTTTTACCCACTTTTCTACATAAATACTCGGCCTATTATTGTACTTGTATTGCTATTTTCTATTTGTCTCCATTCTCTATATTTTCCATTCAGATGTATTTTACTTGTCATCATTTATATGAGCACACAAACTCACACGTTCACACTATCGCTTCATTGAATCATCCATTCATACGATATCGACTCGGCTCAAAATGAAAAGCAACATTTTACTATCTACCAGCTTTTCTTTTGCATCTCGTCTGCTTCTCCTCTGCTGACCATTTTCTGGGGGTGCGTAACGTTCAAACACCCTTTATTTTCTAATGCTCCATCATCTCTTTGTTGTTGTCTCTTCTGGTTCTGGACAAAGTTCAATCCGGGCAATTTTTGTCCAGTCCCCATCAGTGTTATTACGTTTCCTTCCACAAACAACGGCAATGATCGATTTCAACTTTCAGTGCATTGTAAAATATAAAATTCCATCTATGTTTAGTTTTAACTGTGGGACTGAGGACTGAGAAAATAAAAAGAAGAGGAGTATAAAAAATAAAATATGCACGGACACACACACACCACACACATGAAGGGATAACAATTAAACATGGTGTGATGTGTGGGGAGGAGAGGAAAGGGGGAAAAGAAAAAAAGGGTATCAAAGATTAGTCATGCCATAATTAAATTGGTTGAGCTTCTTCTCTTTTCTGTTGGTCAAAAAAAGTATAAAGTACAGTGGAAAGAAGGTTCCTTTTGATATGAGATGACGTTGAGTTTGAATTTGACTTTGAATTTTAATTAGCGTGAATTTTTGATGGGTCGGGTAAAAAGATGGAGCAAAAAAATACAAGATGAGTTTGGATTTTTGGATTCAGTAGTTTTTGTGGTTTAAATGTGACAGGTGATGCCAAAAAGTAGGAAAATTTACTGGTAGTATTTTCACGAGTAATTAGATGTAGAAAATATACGAAAAAGCATAGAATAGAGACTTGATTTTATTACAAGAAACTAAACTGTGATTATAAAATAATAATACATGATCTGATATGCTGTGATATGATGGAGATATACAGCAGAGATGAGTTGAATCTGTGGAAGCTGAAAAAGAGAAGATCGTTCATGTTCATGTCTGCTCCATGTGTTTTATTCTACATGTACCCACAGATTAGAGATGTACGCTCATTTCGCCCAGTGCTGCATCATTTATCTATGTAACTATGTGCAGCTCCGGAGTCACAGTTGTTTATTAGTTATTATTATTATTAACATGTAATGTAATAGCTACCGTCTTGTGTCTTGTGTAAAAGTGTAGAGATTTAGATAATATTCTCCTCGTTCTCCTTTTCTCCTTTTCTCCTTATTATCATTATGATGATGCAGATAAATATTCTTTCTGCTTCTGTATTCACAATTCACACAATATTCAAATTCAGAGTCAAACTCACAACTCAACTCCTGGACCAGCAACAGCAACATTGAAATCTCACGCCCACTTAAACATCTTCAAAAAGTTGTTCTCATTAAGTAATTCTCATCACAGCACAACACAACACAAGAGCAACAGCAAAAGCAAAAGCAGATGATCATGAACACACCAATCCAATTCAATCCAATCCAATCTTTCTTCTTTTTATCTCCTCTACTCCTCTACTTTTTTTTTATCCTGTCCAACACGAGGTTTGTTTTCTTCCACTTTGCTTCTCCTGCTCCTAGCTTCTGTGTGCTCCTCACCAATTCCAATTCCAGTGATCATTGATCAGCAATCACTATTATTATTATTATTATACTATTACTATACAATGTACATTATACATTAACCCTGCTCTCCTCTCAACATTCATCATTCTCAATTCTCCCCAACAACGGAGAAGCGCAAGAAGACTGTTCACTAGACTCAACTCAACCCCAGCAAACGCACGATCATGTAACACTCTTGTTTTCACCAGAAAACAGCAAGCATTGCTCAACCATTTGATATTTGATATCATTCCACTACTCAAACTCGTATACTAATCATAGTCATCAAAAAATGAGTCCTTATCACTTGAATCTAGATTCTTGAATCAGGAGGAGCAGAGGAAAACGAGGTACGGAAAACCTCTGTGTTATTTTGCATTATGTAGTCGCTACGGTGAATCTGTTATCCGTTCCTTGGAAAGTTGAGTCTATAATAATAATAATAATAATAATAATAATATAAAATAGTCTGTTTGAAAAATTATGGGAAGATTTTCGCCAATGCATTGGAATGACAATTGTAATTCGTGTTTTTATATATAATGCCAAATCCTGACTTTGATGTTGGAAAGATAGTGAAAATATATATTATGCTGCTCTTTTCTGTAGCACATTTTTTAGATGAATTTGATGAATTTGATGTATTTGAGATTTGATTGTGAGAATTGGGATGGAGGAGATAGGTAGAGAATTGATGGGATTGATGGACATTCTGATAGAAAATGATGATGCAGATATCATTCATTATTTTTTGAGTTTGTGCAACCTTTAAAATTTTCATAATTATTTTCTTGTTCCATCTTCCAGCCAGCAGCAGCAGTTGTTTTATCTTTTTTCCTTCTTGTGCAGGGGTTATTAAATATTAAATGTACATGTAAACTGTAAACTGTTGTTGTTCTGTGGCTCTTGTAATTGCAATCTAATCGAGGCGTAATAATTCGTAATTCGTATGTAATAATGCGCCCCGACCATTTAACATTTAGCATTATTTAGCACTGACCGAAAGAAAGAGCTCACCGTCTCATCTCATCTCATTCTCATTTCATCCCCGTTTTCTCTTTGGGTTTTGGGTTTGGGGCTAATTCTCGGGAAGCTGAGCGGAGCAGAGCAATGAGCAAGATGTGGAATGGAATCTCTGTGCAGAGTGGAGAGGGACGGGATGAAAATGCAATGAGAATTTGAATGAAATTTGAATGAGCACAACAAGAATTATTTAGTTTTTGTTGGATCAAGCTTCTGTATTTTTTTCTGTGTGTTTGGTACAATTAAAGGGATATTCCGCATCAGTAGCCGCTCAACTGGACTCGGTTGAAAGGAAACCAAAGGAAACGGAATGAAATCAAGTGGACTTTTTTTGTTTTGAGGATAATATATTATAGAAATGCGTATGTGAAGGTAAATGATGGATCTTTGTGAACGCCCACAAATTTCAAAGTGGAAAAATAAGAAGGAGAAGCAGAAGAAGCAGAAGAAGAAGAGTTAAAGTTTATGTACATATTATTGTACTTTTCGCCGTATGAATATTAATCGTTGAGGCGTTAATAGGCTTTGCCAGATTATGTATACATTAACATTGTCTTGTACATTTTGTTCCTCTCTCTCGCTCTCTCATTTCTCGTTGCATCTCTTTGATTTTGATGTATGCACACTAATATTTCATATCACAGATAGATATGAAATCCAGCTACCTGAATTTATTTCAAAAAAAAAACTTTGCTACTGTATCATAGATTGTGGATGGACTGTGGACTGCGGACCAAACCTGTTACTTTTCTCTTCTCTCTAAATGTAATATCTATCTATCTCTATCTATCTCGATGTTTGATTTATCACACAAACATTTTTTATGCATGCCTCTTTTCCACATTGTATTCCATTCTTCTCTTGCCATCTAATCTATTCTGTAACAAATAACAACCAAACCAAAACCAAAAACACTGCTATCTCCAATCCTCCATTCCATTCTACTCATTTTCGTTTTCATTTTTGCCGTGCTCTTATCACCCTCTCACTTTTTTCTCTCTTTTAGCCGCATCCTTTTTTCTCCTTATCTTGAAGGCAAGCACGTACATTTGCGCGGTAGATAGAACATGAACATGAAGGAGATGCAGAAGGAGCGAAGGAAACGAGAAATTTCGGATCAGATTCTTGGACATGAACTTGTTCTTGGGACTTGGTGCTAAACGTTTATAGTCTTTTTTCCACGCTCACACATTCTCACCCTCTCAAATCTCAAACTTAGTCACTCGTTAGTCTTTTGCTCCTTGTTCCTTCGTCTTCATACTTCGTACTTGTTGTTAGTCACCCGATACGGACAAATACTATACAAAACACGCCAAATATTTCCTCCGGTCTCATCAGTTTAATACGGCGCTTGATTTTTTCCCTGTATTATTAATTTTTAATGACATGTAAAATGTACCATTGTCAATTGTTGACGAAAGAAATTTCAAGTACATGCGGAAAATCTCAAGGGATTTAAAGGGAAAATAAATAATAAAAAATGAAATAAAATGATGAGAATGCGGAAAGAAGAGGATTGAAAACATGAAATGTCATGTAATTCCTTTCCTTCGGTTGGATTTTGATGAATTATGAGAATTGAGTGTTGAGTGTTGAGTGAATTTGGATTTGGCTTGTGATTTTGATTTCAAGTAGAATAATCTGTGTGAATGTGTATTTATTCCGGGTGGAATTCCGCTGGCTCCTTCTCTTGTTGATGAAGCGAGCGATGAAGATGAGGATGACGACGGATGAGGATGAGTGTGAGAGATGAATCAAGGAATCAAAGAATCAAATGTTACCCTTTTCTCTTCAATGAATGACAATGTCAACAGACAGACAGGCTGACGGGCGAAATGCTTTTCCTTTTCAGTCTGCAGAATCAAGCAAACCCAAAGAGATTGAGAGGTAACTTTGTTCTTACCTTTTATTCCGAGTTGTGAGTTGTGAGCATGGTTGACTCACTCACTCACTCACTCGTTCATTCCGTTCCGTTCCATCATCCGTTGTGTGTAAATACACTTAGATAAGAGACAAACTGAAATGATGATGATGGTGATGAGGAGGAGGAGGCTGATGATGGTGAAAGTTTAAATGACTCTTTTGGCTTAGGATGTGGATTTTGACAGGAGGGAAAGCAGTGTTGGAGTAGAAATGTTCATGCTCATCTTGAGTGTCTCAAGTCTGGAGACTGGAGACTCAGATTTTCCAGATTTTCCGGAGATTCCACAGATCCACGGATTCAAGTGCTGGATGAAAGATAAAGGATCATGGAAAATGTACTACTATGTACATTCATTGGGAGCAGATGCGGGAAGCAAGGAATGAACACATAAGAATCCGTCTTGTGTCGGTGGATGAACAAGATTTTGTTGAGATTTGCAGAGGAATAGAAAAAGAAGGAAAAAATGTAGAGGACAATACGTATTGGGGTTTTATTCAGGGAAAAAGATTATGCAGATTCTGAGTCTGAGCATCTTTTCGTCGCTTCTCACTGCCTTCCATCTTCTATTTATAGGGAAGCGTACGAGAGATTGTAGCTCCAGCTCCATCTCATCCATCCACCATCCATCTATACCATTATAAATCTAAAAATTTAACCCTGTACATTGTAAATTGTACACGCTCTGCTTACTCCTGCTCATTCCATCTTCTTCCGTATCCTTCTTCTCCTCCTACTTGTTCTTCTTCTTGTTCGTGTGTTGGAGAAAAGTCCTTTCTCCGAATTCTCCGCCATCCGTACTTTTCCTGAATATTCGGATCGTTATGTTTAGTGATGATGTGCTGGATTCTCTCTTCTCCATAGTTTCGCTGTCTTAGTTTTTTTTTCACTCAGACTATTTTCGAGTGTAAAGATGGATCATACAAAGAGAGAAAGAAGGAGGAGAAGATGGAAAATGGAGTAGTTGTGGAGAGAAGAAGGGAAGCAAGTTCTGGGAGAGGGAAAAGAGAGAGAGAGAGCCTTGATGAAGGAAGCGAGAGTTGGTCCGTAGATTCTGAAATGTATAATAATACACTTATGTTCTCATCCTCTGCTTCTGCTTCTATTTCGGCGTAGGACGTACGAAGGAACTTTGCTCGTTTGGTTTGGTTTGGTTTGGCATGTAGACAATAGACGTGAGCGTGGAGTTGTGTGTGTGAGACGGTTGATACACTTAAATTGCTGTACATGGGACATGGGATAGCGTCGAGGAGGAAGGAAGGATAGAGGAGCAACTTATGAATATGCATGAGGAGCAAAAGCAGGAGCATTTTTGGCTGATGTGAGAACCTAATACATCCTCAAACCCGCCCGTCTACCCGCTTCCCGCTCCTTTCCAGCTCTTCCCGGTTACTTGTTCCAATTCCACCACTCACTCCAACCCTTGAAACAGAAAAGTCGACATAAATTTATTTAGTAGATAGAGATAGCGAGTGGAGTTGAATTCAGTTGAGTTGAGTGGAGTAGGCGAATGAGTGATATTCAGATACTCTTTTTTCCACCTTCTATCAACGCCTATTGCCTATTACCGTATATAAATCTTTCTCAAAATTTCAGCGCACATTTTACATTTTCTCTCCGCTTTCTCTTTCTCTTCTCTGCTTCAGGTTTTAGGTGACTCTTTACTCTTTACTCGTTCCAACTCCATTTTGTTCATATGTTTTAAGTGGAACCGAGTGAAATTCAGTTAAATAAAGTGATCTCCGACTCTCGCATAACTAACTAAATAAAGAAGTTGTGTTTTGAGGGGAAAGAGAGAGACTAGAGCATATGAAGATGAGAAAAGACTATCAACTATGACAGACAAACAGAGAGAATTTTAGAATTGAATTTTGAGTTGTAACGGAAGGAAGGAAAGAGAGAGAGATGAAAGAGAGAATAGCGGAGAATAACGGAGCGAGAGCGTAACGGTTTAGTAAATATCAAAATAGTCTTGCCATGATTATTTTGTGAGAATTTCAACAACTGCCAAAATTCACTTCAGGATTATTTCATCTCTCTCTCTCTCGTTCCTCTTTGATTCTCTGTTCTCTGTTCCTGGATCTGGTTCTGTGTGCTCTGTTGTTTTTAAAAGTGTCCGCTCTACTGAATCATCTACTGAATAAACTATATCTCAACTAAGTAAAATAGCAGTTCTGCTCGCTTCCTCTTCTCCGTATTTCACATCCACAATTCCAATTCCTCATTTTCCCTTTGTCATTTCATATCCTCCTTTCTACTTTCTACTGCCTGCTCTCCACTTGTGAGGTCTGCATACTAAAATACCTATATTTTATTTATGTAGGTGTATCACATTCACTCACTCACATGGCGAAAAACTCTCATCCCGGCTCTTTTACTTTTAACTCTAGACTCTCAGTTCTCGGTTGAATTTGATTCATTGTGCAAAATGCGTAGTGGAATGCTCATGAGTATGTATAAATTTAGTATTTAGATACGACGGACGGATCATGTGAAATGTGAATGTGGAGTACGGACACACATTTTGGATAACTCTGCTTGTTTTTCTTTCTTACAACCACACGATATTTCACAATGTGACACATTTCTTCTGCTCCTGATGATGATGATGATGATGCAACGGTCTAAATTTAACATTCATTCTCTTCCATTTCCATTTCATGTTCTAAATAAACTAAATATTTCAACATAAAACTCCCTTTGGCCTTTGTCTAAAAAGTGGAAGAAAAGGAAAACAACTAAAAGTTGTGTAAACTATCAAACTAAAAATGAAATTCACGTCAAGTGGCCGCAGTACATTGTAATTTTTATTCTTTATCAGCTGACTCTTCACTTTTCATTCTTCACCCGCCTTTACACATTTCATAATTCCCCAAAAAAAGTAACAGTTTCCATTGTTTGTACTTTGTACATTCTTGGAAAGAACTGGAAATTATCAACATAATATTTTTATGTATTCAATTTGGTGTTTCTTGTCACAGGAATCAATTCAATTTTAATTTTCCTGTTGGTATTTGGTTGGTTATTGTATATTTTGGAGATGTCTTGGAAGTTGAAGGTGTTTGATTTTGGGGGGAATCCACACGTGTTTTTCCAGAGAAACGAGGGTGGAATAAAACACCCTCAAAGTGTTTGATGCGTAACAAGTAGTAACAAGTCAAAAAAGGTGTATCCCCTTTTCCCTTTTCCCATTTTCCTTATTCATATTCAAAATTGAGCAGCCAGCATTCAGATATCCGTCATATCAATATCAACACGAAGTCAAAATCCTTTTTCCGGTTTCATTTCCGGCCAAAATCAATCAATTTCCATCTCCAAGGAATACGAAATGGGAAAGTAGGATGTAGGATTTTCAAAATAATATGTAAGAATTCCAATCTGGAAAGAAACCAGTAGTCGAATCAAGAATCAAGGAAGATGCATGAAATCTCCGTTACTCGGTTACAACGACATGAGCATTTTCCCATTTTTTATGTGTATTTATGTGTAATACAATGTTAAAAATAATATGGAATTTCAAGTGTGATATTATGGAAGATGGAAGGAAGCATGACATGACAATTGATTGAGCATTGGGCATTGAGCATGTGCATAATATTGAATACTAAATAAGTATATTTTGTAGCAGAGTATAAATTTGTAGCTATTTTCAGTAGTTTGTTTTTCTGACGCTCATGTTGATTGTCTGCTGTATAATGGTAAGTGGTGAGATGGGAGATGTGATGTGGGTGGATGTTTTACGCTTTGTGCTGTGTGAATGTTGGAGGTCGGACGATAGGAATGAGAAAAGGAAGAGAACGTGTCATATGAGTTTTTTTGAGAACAAAAGGTGAGTTGCTGTGTTGTTCGTGTTAATATGTAGTTTATCCACATGGTTTTTTCTCTTTTATTTGATGCTGTAAGTAGAATGGATGTGTGTGCTCTGTTCTGTTCTGTTATAGGCCCATTTTGAGTTTTGACTATGCTGTATATTTATTCTTTAGTCTGGAATGAGAAGGATTGATGCTAGTGTTTCAATATTATTTTTTACTCTACTTTTGTACCTTGGATTTTAGTCCACATCCAGTTGAAAGTTGAATGCAGAGTAAATAATATGTACATGAGTATTGAGTGTAGTTGCACAATGTAAAGTGGGAAATGGAAAATAGAAAATACTGTGCATAATATGTACCTGCATAAAGTCAACTGCGGCAATGTCATGTTGTTGTTGTCGTTTTAGTCTCGTTCAGTTTAGTTTTTTAGGCCTGGTTTGATTTTATTTAGTTTTGAAAATGAAAGAAATTTTGTATTCCATATTATTCCGTTCTATTGTGTTGTGTTTTTTAATCGTTTCCTTTCCGCCGAGTTTTGACTTGCTCTCTTTTTCACGAGGTGTGTGCTGTTTCTATGTTTCCATGTATTTCGAGTACAAGAGTTGAAAAAGAGTGTAGTTGTAGTTGTATCTGGTGAGGATGTGGATTTTGGTGGATGTGTTTCATTGGATTTTAGTTGAGTTCCAAAGTGAAGGAGAGAGAGAGAGAGAGAGAGAGAGAGAAGAGTGAAGGAGAAATTTAAATTGCAAATAACAAATAAGGCATCTGTGTGTCTACACGTATGTATTTGTGTATATTATTTTGTTGTATGAGTATTTTGTCTCTTGCCGACCATGTTCAGTGTTCAGCCTCAGTTCAGTATTATTGTTTGAGTACAGTTTGAGTTCAACTTCCCCAGAGCAGAGAATGGAATGGAAGGAGAGTGAACAGTCAAGAAAGGTTGTACATGTAGAAACATATTGAAATAGAATGGAGATACGTGGACTGGAAAGAGAAGAGACGGATAGCTATTGAATGTGTGTGGAACACAAGTTGTAGGCAGGAGCAGCAGATGTATTTTCATCTACGTACATGAACGATGAAACCTTTCTACACCTGTATACTCCATACTCCACTCCACTCTCCACTCTACACCATTGTCATCCGCCAGAACAGAGAAAAAATAATAGAACAATGGAGCTCCTCTCTTTCCTCTCCTCTCCTTTGGTTTGGTTTGGCTTGTGATGTCACGGACAGCAGGTCACAACGCTCACATTCTATAGACAAGTCCTACAAAAAATACTAGTACTATAGTACTAAAAAGCCTACCATTTTTACACTATTATATCTTTGTTCTGACATCCAATATCACCAAAAAATAGTACCTCCTCTTCTCACTTCTTATTACCGTCATCACCACAATTTAACTACTTTTTATGGAATCAAATGAATGTGCTTTTAAATTTAAAATAACATTCTTAAAAAAGAGATGAACAAAAATAGAGGTTTCTATAATATTATGAAACTCACTTTGAAAGTATCCGAGTTAAAGCAGAAGAGATTAAAAATGAACGAATGTGTGTTAAAAGTTTTAAATCTCCTTTTACTTTTTATATGACATTTATGCAAATCTGGAATGAGTAGAGGAAAAAGGCTTCTCATCCTTTTTTTACTTTTGCACTAGTTCCAAATTCCAAATATCACCCTTCAAAAGTGGTCTCAAAATATAAATGGAATCATTTTTGGTAGAGGTACATCAAGCACGTCAGCTCATTTTACTCATGAGATTGAACGCGAATGAAATTCTAACAGAGAATGAGCAACTTTCTTAAAGTTGGATAAAATCTCAATATTTCCATCACATGTACTAAAAAACTTGTAATTGACTAAATTGTGCTAAAACAGAAAAATGTCACTAACGGGGGGTTTGGAATTTCCACCATTTTTTAGCTGTAAGTTTGGATGAACTGCAAGTTGTAAATTGGAAACTGGAACGGGGTTGATGAGAAGCCTTAATTTTTCACCCTTTGACAAAGTTTTTTGATTCTTTTGCTCCTAGAGGTTTCATTAATGACGATGACGATGATGATGCTGATGAAGAAAGTTGACAGAGTGGATGAATCCATTGAGTCGAGTTGAAAAAAGTGGGAAATAAATCCAAGATCCAGAAACTAAAGACGGCGATGGAATGCTGTATAAAAATCCTCCTCCCCTTTTCTTGGTCGTCGTTGTTCACCAATTCCACCCACCGATATAAAATAAGTTGGTTGAAATAGTGAGCCGTTTGTGTACATTATCATCAGCAGCCTCATTATATCACATCGTATCCTCGACTTTGGATTTGGATTTGGAAAAATTTGACATTGGGCGAGAGAAAGTGAGGTAGTTGAAGATGGAGTTGAAGACGAAAAGGGGAAATAAGAGAAAAAAAAGTATCTCGAGTCTTGAGTCTTGAGCTTTCACTTGCTCTGTAAATCCCAGATCCAACTTGTTCTACTGCGGATATCAAGTCTCAAGTGTGGATTGTGGATTGTGGATGGTCTAAATGTCTAAATGTTTGGATACTCGGAGGAGAAACTTTACAGAGGAAAAAGAAGAAGTCTATTCCTTAAAAGATTGTACAACTTTCTTTCTTTTTTTGTCTTTGGTTTGAAGAGGAATAGGACGAGAGAGGAGAAAAAGTGCTGTGGAAGTAGTCATGATGGTGATCTAGAGCGTAGAGTGGAGAATGGAAATGGAAATGGGTGGTCGTCATATAAGGAAAATGAAATGAAACGGCAACTGTACAACCAAAAAGAAGAAGAAGAAGAAGAAGAGGAATCTCTCTCACCTCTGTGAAAAAATTTCCAATTCAATTGCGTTTCCTCTAATAGAATTCAGTTTGAGTAACATACGCTATCTCCTTACTTTGCTACTCGGCTCTGCTCTGCTCTGCTCACCACTCTACAATCTACAACACACACGGACACGGCAAAAACCACACCATTACTTTTTCTTCCATCCTACTTCCAAGAAGAAGAAGAAGAAGAAAATGCCATACTTTTTTTTCTTTTTCATCCCCTTGCCTTGAAGCTTCAAGTACAGAATAGAGGAGATAAAAGAAGGAAAAGACGGAGTAAAATCTCTGTACCTTTTTGACTTTATCGGAGTAAATGGATGTGCATTAATCGAGATGAGACGTCCTCGTCCTCACTCGACTCATTCGTCTCATCGTCATAACATGCAGAAAACTGGCTGACTGAAGGATTGTGTGTGTGTGTGTGTGTGTGTGGATTGTCCATTTTATTATAGAATAAACATGCTCTGAGCTTTGAGTTTGAGTTTGAGTTGCAGAGGAGTGAGTTTGGTTGGTATTTTCTATGTAGACCACCTCGTTTTGTATTCCGTATTCCTGATTCCGTAGTCTCGTCATCGTCATCACTGAACCGGTAGATACAATATGGAAAATAGGAGTGAGATGGAAAACATGGGATGCCTTGGAAAAAAATCTTGTCTTGTATAATGTAAAATACAGTGGAGAATTTGTATAGATATCTTGTCTCATCTTCTCTGCCGCATGTATCTACGTATGTAGATATTTATCCTCTATTCCTACTTTATCTCCTTCTCTATGCATGTATGTACATATCAATTCTCCTTCCCTTTGACTTTGCTCTGGTGCCTGGTGCATATCGGCAGTAGCAAAATGATGATGGTGATGCAGAGAAAAAAGGAGAATTTCCATTTTGTGTGTGTGACGGTCTTCTTCTTTTTAGTCCTTTTTAGTCTTTTAGTCCTTTTCCGAGGATTCTGGTGGTTGTATACTGTATGTATGTATGAGCGTGTGTTGGGAGGGAAGAGGAGATTCCACTCTTTATAACCCATTGACTACAGACTAAATCAACCAGAGTAAAGGAAAGATGGAAAAAGCGAGATAGAGAGAGTCCAGTCTGGAGCATGTAGAATGTGAACCCAGTACCTACGGAATAAAAGAGAAAGGCTTTTCATCTCTCCAACTCCGTATGTTCATATGGACAGGGAGAAAATGTTAGACAAACTATTGACTGGACTTGTTTTCTCCATCTTCATCCAAATTACCATGAAAAAGAACACTTTTTCCTTTGGTATAGACGGAACACATGCATTTAAACATGAGTTTTTTTCTCTCTCTCTCTTTCGCTCGTCCGTTAGTTGGTTCTGCCATGTGAAAAAACCCAAAATTGATGATGATTGAAGAGTATCTTCCTTTTACTTGACCATCATCCAGTTTCCAGTCGGTTCGGGTGGAACTGGGAAAAAAATTCCTGTCTTTAGCTC
>JAQGBH010002709.1:0-23035 GCA_034698265.1 Sminthurinus aureus
TACTGTAAAAATTTCGATTTTGATATTTCTTCTTGTGCTTGCCTTCAAGCACTTAAAAATGCCTTTTTAAAACACCGAGCCTAGATTTTTTAAAATGAAAAGGTAAATGGCAACTAATTGTTAAAGTCCGTGATTTTTTTTGCCCCTGATTTTATTTGCCCCGCGTTCCCCTACAACTAGTGACGCTTACATTTCATGCGCGACACTTTTGTAGTTTATGCTTGTAAATTTTGTAATTTGTAGCTTGGCTACAAGGCTTGAAAAACTTGAAATTTATCATCATTTGTGTCTGTAAATTTGTAACTCAAATAATTTTGGTAAAATCAGCAGCCAGAGCAGCAGATGCTAAATTCCTTCCATTTCATTAAATAAATGCCAAATACAGACGATGAAAAAGCTCAACAAGATTAAAGATCAAAAGCATTGTTGAGTTTTTTTTCTAATTCAGATTAATTTCATATTTAATGTTCGATTTAATAAAAGATCAAAGTTTCCATGCAAAACCGAAACAAATATTTTTCAGTGCTGAGAATTCCAAAGGATTTTTTGAAGAGCTAAAAACAATGCCAAATTTGTAGTAGGCGTTTATTATTGGACTCATTACCATTTCTTGTCATTATCGTGTGTACCCACTACTATCCGTTCAAAATTTTGTGAAGAAACTTTCTATTCTTGCAATACTACCTGGTTGTTAACGAATAGAAAACCTCAAACGGCGTTAAAGTCTAGCATTTTGAAATTTCATTCGGCTCACAAGTTCATAACAGTTTTTTTTAGCTTAGAGCAACAAATTTTCACAACCGGAAATCCACTTTTAGTGTCTCTCAATTTCCACTCAATTTACAGGTGCACCAGCCTTCAGTCGCTCAGTTGGCGATTAAAATGACAGACAATCTCAAGTGGAATTTAAACTATTTCGTACATTTTACTCACTGTGAATTTGAACGCCGTTTGGAATAACAAGGAAATACATTCTATGCACGGACTAGAGATTTTTCAGTACTTTCTTTAAAACCAAGGTAAACTTACTCTCGAGGCAAGCCAAAGTTTGACTCGATCGTTTAGTGGGGGAGGAGTTTCACATTGTATTTTAAGCAAGGATATCTGATTTTGACATGGGGATAAACCGTGCTAGACTTCTCCCCCGCTAAACGATCGAGTCAAAGTTTGGCTTGCCTCGAGAGTACACCGTTTGACACCCAACTTAATTCTTAATTCAAAATAATTTTGTAGTTTCAACGTTTTAAATCAATGGCGATGCGGAGCAAAACGATCAAAAGTCTTTTCTATTTTTTGCCCATCGTATTTTCGTCCTACGATTTTTCTTGCTCGTTCAATTTCTCCTTGAAGTTTACAAAGTTCCGCTGCTTCTCCTCTAAATCGAAATCCAACTCCAACTCCAATTTGACTGAAATCGGCTGTTTTAAAACAAAACTGGTTTGCAATCGCCTCAATTCTCAATGTTTTACACTCTGTTTTCACCTGCAACTTTAAATTTGTAATTTGTCTTCATTTTACGACATAAAATGTGAATCATGAATCATGATTAAAATTTGAGTGCATTGTTTATTGTTTACGTGCATTTATATGTGCTCATGTTTCCCATGTTTTTGGATGACGGGGAAATTTCAGATCAATTTTAGACGTCATTTCTCGTCCGTTCCACCACGGTTGACGGTTTTCCATTTCACTAGACAAATCACGGAGAAGTAGACGCAAACTGGTTTTTGTAACTCTGAAAAAAGATTCAAACGTAATTAAAATTTTTGTATCTCATCAAACCTTTATTTTTGGACAGTGTCTTCTTTGTATAAAAAATATTTTGATTAAATGACAGCCTGAGAGGAAATTGCACGAGAATTTTGAATTGCTGAGAGGTGTGCTAATCCGGACTTGCTGTATCCGATTTTACCAGTCGTCAGACGATGTGGAAATTGACTCAACTTTGAAGAAGAAAAACAAGATTCACTTGATTGAGGTCCAAAAGAGAAGACTCAAAAGAGTTTGGTGGAGTTGTATAGGAATTCGGAGAATCCGTTGACCAGCTTGAAAAACTGACAAGTGGATTTTGAAAAAATCATGGGCGAACCAATTTTCAAATTTTAAGAGCTCATTCTTTGTATTAAGTGTTGTTGGGGAACTTTTAATCTACTTCTAAAAGAAAAGAAAAAAACAGCCGTATCTCAATCTGTCAACTTAAAACGACTCAAAGGCAATCAAAAATTTCCAAACGGCGTTCAAATGAAACAATGATAAAGGAGTAAAATATTGCAGTGGATATTTTGAAGCATGTTTTGTAATTTAAAATAGGAACGGGCGTTGGAAATCAAAATCAAATCAAACGTTTTGACAACTCACAACTCAGAAAAGAACTAGATTTTAAAGGAAACCAGAGTTTTCACTTGGATCTACAGAAAATGCAAAGCATAAGCATAAAAAATAAAATAGTCTCACATAAATATTTGTCATACCAAGTAAAATGATGCGTTTCAAATGAGGCGAAATTCACAATGTCTCGGGAAAGTGATAATTATAATATGCTCGTAGAAAAATCAATGAAAGCACAAACAACGAATAATAAGCGAATGATTGCAATCGTTGTTTCATTTTTCTACCACAGTAAACATCAGAAACATGGAAAACAAAATTAAACTGTGATTTAGTTGAACGCCGCGGCGTGGTCCAGGAGCAATATTTTTGCGCCCCTGTCAAAACCTGATTTTTCGGAAAAACAAACCACACCACACTTTTTAACATATTTTTCTGAGTACATTTAGTTTTTACAAAATTCAAAAAAACGCATTTGTCATTTTCTCGAAATTTTCTAGACAAGTAAAGATTTAAACTCAAAACCCCAACCTTGTTTAGATGCTATCAATTATAATGTGTTAAATTTGTGGTAGAATCTTCTATCTAGTTCTAGTTTGGACTCACAGATAGAAAAATGTCAACAGTCTTAAAGATGACTATTTCCTCTTTTGATGTTTGAATACTTAATACTCAAGTCTCAAGTCTCAAGACTCTAGTCTGTAGTGGTTGTGTTTCTTTAGTTACCTACGAAATGCCATAGCAACAAATTAAAGTAACTAATGTCTGTGTTTGCTTAAACTCTCAAAAACGTTTTTGTCCATTTATCAGCCAATTATCAACATTTTTCCAACGGATAAAAAGGAATTAGTAAATTCAAGCCAAGAGCAAGAACTTTTACTCTGGACAAACCCCGATCAAATTAAAACTTTTCCCACAAAATTATAAAATAGACAATTTTGCTCACAAGACTGCAAAAAATGAATATCCTCGATTTTGAGCGATCCGTAAAAGTTAAAAACTTGATTTTCGGCAGAAAAGTACTTGGGCTTATACTCCGCCACATGAAAAAATAAAATTTCAAAATTTTCAAATTTTGTGACTTGGAGGCCTTTTCTTGGGCTTTAATGATTTTTTGAGCATTGTTATGGACAAACGAATTTGCTAATTTTTTTAAAAAAAGTGTTTTTTTGCATGAGTAACAAAATGTGGTCGGTCTTAGGTTGCGCACTTTTATGGGTCGGCTGTAAGAATTAAATAACTCGTGATTTTGATGAATTTAAATTTAAATAATTTGATTGAATTTTAAATAGGGTTGTATGGCCACTCAAAATGATTCTCTCAACCTCCTGCGCATTAATTTGAAGCAGATTTGTAAAACTTCAATCTGTATAGCCCACAATGTGAATAGTTATTTTCAGGGCTGGTATTTGGATTTAGGCGCCCTAAGCAAAACCAATTTTTCAATTTTTGCGCCCCCTTTCTCAATTTTGCGCCCCCTTTCTCAACTTTTGCGCCCTCTTTTCTCGATTTTTGTGCCCCTTTGTCGTCAACACCCTAAGATTTTGCTTAGGTTGCTTAGCCCTAAATCCGTCACTGGTTATTTTTACATATCTCGAAAAAAAAGGTTAATGGGATAGAAAAGGATTTTTGGTATCACGTGGATACACACAAGAATCCTGAAACATGTTGGAATTTGAAATCAAGGTGGCAAAAAGGGCCGATAAGATGTTCGAAAATATCTGTTAAGTCCCCTAGGAAAGAAGCAATCAAGACATGCTTTCTTTCGTAACTAAAGGACTCTGGGATTTTTTCACATTACTTGTGTAAAACATGTACGAGTACAAAGTAATGAAATGAAAATCTGTACCATTTATTTTAGTAGGAATCTTTATGTCAGTTGATAAAAGTATGTGTAAATGTGGTTGAACCATCAATCCTAAATCACAGTGTTTTGAAAGTGATGGCAAATGACACATGACGAATGAAAATTGACAAAATCCAGTTCGTGCGGTTGTGTGTGTTTATTTTTTATTCTCTGTATGCTGTATATTGAATACTTTTCAATAGCTTTGATATTTAACGGGCAGTGTACCTTTTGACTCTCATTCTAAAAACATTAGACAATTTGTAATTTCTTTGGAGCCCAAACGGCTGAACGGATTTTCATGATCCATACACTAAAAAATAGGAAATCGCTCCGTGCATATGCTAATCATCATTAAAATCCCCGACTTTGCCTCAGCTAGTTGTAATTCAATTTTCCCATCCGAGGAAACTTTGTTTATTTATTTATTTGTTGTTTGTTTTTGTTGATAGGTATATGTTTTGTACCTACCTTTTTCTGTAACTGAGAAATTCTGTGGTGAATGTCCACAGTAGGCAAAAGGGTAATATTCACTTTTCCTCCCATCTCATTCAACTGCAATACATAATACATGAAATAAATCTCAATGGACAAAAAGGGTAGCAAAATACAGTTGATGTTTTGGTAGCTTGTACACAATAAATTACGTTTGTGAAAAATAAACAATCAGTCACATTTTTCCATTTTCTTCATTCTGGATTCTTGATTTTTGATGCTCACCTGACTTTCAAGCTCTGTAAATTTTTCATTGACCTCCCTTTCAAATTGGTACTGCTCCGTTCTCAACTCTTGGAACCCTTTTTGCAACTACAAGTACAAAGTACAAAGTTTACAGGTTCACTTGGTCAAATTAACATTTTTATTTTTGATTTCTGAATAGCACATCGCAATTTGAGATTTGAGATTCGCGGTCGGATTATCTCATCTCTCCTTTTTAATTTGTCAGTTGTATTTGTTTTACCTGCTCTGTCACATTTTTCAAGCTGCCCAACGTTCGATACACTTGTGTTAAACGGGCCGGATTGGAAGAATCTGCATGCATTTCAGCTTCATCTCCAACGTCTTGAGAATTATTGTTGTTGGTCAAACAGTCAACAAAAGATTTCGTATGAAAACTGATACAATACTTCCAAGTACAGCCATTTTCCAGGTAGTATAATCAAGACAATCATTCACAAAGTTCATTCTGTTATCCATGATTGAAAAAATAAGACATGCATGGAAGGAGACTTACACGGGAAGGGGGTCCTTTGATTTCCCCCCTCATATTATGTTATTACAAAATTATTATGCCATCCAAGTTTGTTTCCACAGAGACAGGTATGTGCGAGTTGTTGATTTAAATTGGTATCAGAGAGAAACTGCTATTACCAAATCACGCCTTGCCTTGCAATTCCAATCCTGAATTTTAGTTGAAGCCAATTTTCCTTAGAGTATATATAAACATAGAGACGAAATGTTAGTCTCCGCCTCAGAAAAATCTCCTAAACTGTCTTTATTTGTTACGGATAAGAAATCCAAAAAATGTAGCGATTCCCGTAACAACTTGACAAAAACAAGACTAAATGAAATGGCTTTTATTATAAAAAATTCGAAAAAAATGCGTTGATAGGGGAATCATGTACTTTCTTATCCGTAACAAGTCTTGACAATGGAGGCGGTCTTAGGAGATTTTTTCATTGAAAATTTTGATTTTCAAAGACCATTTCGTCTCTATGTTTATATATACTCTAAGAATTTTCGGGAGTACCAAAAGAAGTTGAATAACATAATTTTCTCAAGAAGTGACACCAAAAACGGATTCCCTGACCTCAAATTACTCTGTTCTGCCAGTTTTAAGCACTTTTATAAAGCTTAACCTAAAGTTCATATTGAAAATTTACAGAGCAAATTTGCATACGTCTGCCTCGGTCTGTTGCTATGTTTCTAGATTTCAAATACTCCAGACTCCAAACTTGAGACTTGAGAGTAGAATATTCTATATTCTATATTCTAGACAGATCTCACTTTTGAACAAATTTCAATTACAATATGCGTGGGACTGGGCGTTGGGAACAAAGTGGTGAGCATCATTCAGAATCTACTACTTAACGTGATAAATAGTTTTGCTGTAGCTCACTTCCTTCATAGTGATTATTATTATATATTGAACCACTTGGTACAGTGGATTTCGGCCGATGAGAAGTTTTTTCAGGGCCTATACCTAAATTCAATGTTAAATCCCATATATCTAGGCACTAGGCCCTGAAACAACTTCTCATCAACCGAAATCTACTGTATTTGATTTTTCCATTGGATACGAAATTCGTATCCAATGGAAATTATGTACACACTCGATTTTCTCGGAAGGGAAAATTAAACTACAACTAGCTGAGACAAAGTCAAGGATTTTAATGATGATTAGCATATGCACGGAGCGATGTCCTATTTTTTAGTGTATGGATCATGAAAATCCGTTCAGCCGTTTGGGCTCCAATATAAATTGCAGAGAATCTAATGCATTTAGAATGAACGTCAAAAGGTACACTGCCCGTTTGATATAAGACTCCAGTTGACCATTTATACAGAGTTGCGGACTTGCTGGAAAACTCGGATGGAAAACAGTGGAGATGCAGTATTTTCAATAAGAATCTAGAATGTACAATGTACAATCTACAGCGTACTCACATCTGAGATGTGAGATGTGAGTACGCTGTAGAGAGGTTGTTCAATTACTATTTACTCAAGTTTACGAGTTCATAGTACTTCATGTGTTGAACATCCGTGATGGATCTCGTTGTCATAGGAAACTTGATACTATTGACTTATGGTTCGCATCAAGGCTATTTTAATCCAGTTTTACAGGATTTAAACATTTTTGAAATTAGGGTATCAAAAAACCCCTTTCCATAGCTTTTATTGACCACATCGGACATCAATCAAGGATTGAGGACTAACTTGTAATTACTTCAACTGCAGTCAACCTTTCTCTTGTGATTCATGTTTGCAGCTGAAATACTGTGTGTACAATAAACTTGGAAACAATTCAAAATTTACCTGGCTTAGATTAGGGACAAACAAGAATAATTTTCCTATCGCAAGCTAATGGATGAAATGGTATGGTGCTGACTGAAATAAATACCAGGCTCAGTCGTTAAATTAGTTTCGGTGTTAATAACTTGCAGATCCTCAAAGTATCCGAGATAAAAATTTACAAGTCAAAGACAAAAAGTTTCATTCGATAATTTTTTACAAAATTTACTCTGGAGAAACACACGGATTCCTTGAATCAATTTTTCTTTCACTAATAAAATCTCAAGAGCACTAGCCACTACTATATGTATGAATTTTGTTTCCCAGTTTCCAGAAAATCGTCCAAAACATTAATTTGAGAAAAGTCGATTTCTCAAAAAATTGTCATTTTGGAAACTTTTTTATGGACATGTTTTTTTCAGACCTTTGTAAATCAGGTAAAACTGGATGGAAACAGTAAATACTTTATGCAAACTATAAGTATATCAAGTTTTCTACCGTATAAAAATCCACCACGGATGTCAAGTATTTACAGAAAGTACAATAATAATATCATTTCTATTGAAAAGTATACAGTACACAGTATACAGAGAATACAAAATAAACACACATAACCGCACGAACTGGATTTTTTCAATTTTCATTCGTCAAGTGTCACTTGTTTTTGTGTGTGCTTCTGCATGGGATGTACGTCAATTCTCTTCTCTCTCTCTTTCTCTCGTTCTCTCCCCTCCTCCCTCTTCGCTGAAGGGTGCAAGATCAAGTTGAAGTTGGGCCGAGGGACCATTTTTACGACTCTTTCAAGTTTCAAGACAGAGGCAGAGGCAGATGCAAAGGCAGAGACTGAAACACAAATAGAAAAACAGCCTTGCTTTTGACTTCTCCACTTGTTTATCTTTAGCCAGCACCAATTTCAGTGTCAGAGCCAGAGCCAGCCTCGTCGGATAAATCATGTACAATCATGTGAAATGTGAACTGTGAACTGTGTTTTCACTTGAACCAAGATAATTCAAACTTCAAGTTTTTAACTGTACAAATTGTATTTGCGTTTTACATCCAGTAGCTTTAGAGTGCCAGAATTAAGCATTGAAGCGGAGAAATGGCAAGACGGAGCATTTGTGTGGATCGGACGTGAGTAAAAATTGTAAATAGTAAAAAGTACACACATTTTGTGTTGTGTAGTGTGTGTTTCTTGTTGAGCTTTTTAGGATTAAGAATTGAGAACGGAGTGGAAAATTTTAGAGTAGACAACGTGTGAATTTCAAAGGAGCAAAATCCAAAGTCCAAACTCCAAAATCCATAGTCCAAAAGCTCACACTTGACAATTTTGTTTTTAGTCTTGTCAATCTTCAATCCTTGAGACTTGTCAAATTATATGACTTGGGAATTGATTGTCATTTTTATAAAAAAAGGTGTAGCATAAATATTTAATGTTTCGTCTTCAACGTTCACATTTAAGGCTTAATTTTTACGACCCGCAATTTTTACTGTGTCGATTTCTAGAAACAAGTCACTTTGTGACATTGAAATCATCGCTGGAACTGGAACTGGAATTGGAATTGGACAGAACGAGGACGACGATGCTCAAAAAGCGACTCCGGTTTTGGCCACCAAAGTGTTTTTGTATGGAGTCAGTGAGAAATGGAAAGAGCTCATTCAATCCGCCGTCAACGGAAAAATTTTCATCCCACAAATATCACGCGAAATCATTGACAATATTATCACGTACGACTTAATTTAAACGCTGTTTGTGACTTTGACTTTTTTCTCCTGTCTTTTACTATTTCTTGATAATTAAATGAGGAAGTGATGCACAATGTAATTTATATTTTAGCTACATTTATGCTGAATACACCACTGAGCCTCAACCACTTGCGATCGATGATGAAAATCTTGGAAAATATTGGCGGGCTGCCAATTTCCTGCAGATGGAAGACATTAAAGCCGAGTGTCTCAAATATTTTGACTCTAAAACAATCACGCTGGACAATTTCTCTGTCCTTTTCAAATGGTTACCCATTTTTGGACCGGCTACGACCAAACCCAAAATGACAACTTTTTTGACCCAAAATCCACACCAAGTAAATTCAAAATTCAAAATTCAAAATTGCACATGAATGTTAATCTGGAATCTGGAATCTGGAAATCGGAGTTTTGAGCCAAAAAAAATCAAATTCACACAAAATTGAAACGGAATAAATTTTGTTTTATTTTTCTTGTTTTGTGTAGATTCCGGAAATCATCAGACGCTGTAAAAGTGAGTTGGAAATCCCCGAATCTGAGCTTTCTGGAATGATAATGGATTGGCTTCCGTCGAGTGGCGGAGAAAGTTGTGGTTTGGACGTGGCCGAAGTGACTGAGCTGTTTTCTTCCAAAGATGAAAAAGTTAAACTGCTCGAGGCATTTCACAAAGCGGGCGGGTATGATTGGAAGGAAACGGCTTTTGTGCTCATTGTAAATTTATGCAAAAGTGGAGATCCAGATTCTGATGAAGTTCAAAATCCAACGGTTCCAAATCCGCAGTCCGGTTGCTCCTCAAACACGACCATTAGGACAAGCCAATCCAATTCTAATTCCACTCCAAAAACAATTCTACCGCTTGCAGCTTCATCTTCAGTCTCAGTTTCATCCCCATCAACATCAACGTCAAAATCATTATCATTTTCCCGCGGTCCCTCCAAAACAATTCCGAGTAAAAGCGGAACAAATTCAAATTCAAACTCCAATTTAAGTTCCAGGGGTTGTCAATCAATTGCATCAGCATCAACTTCTGCATCAGGAACAACACCCAAATGCCAACTTCGACCAGCAAAAAAACCGAGGAGAGGAAACTCACCAACATCAACCAGATCCAGTTTAAATGTTACCGTCGCCAATGTGGAACGAGAACACTCGCCTGCACAACAAGAAGAAGAAATGGAAGTTGACAGTGACAATTCGTCTTCTTCTGTTTCGTCATTGGGTGACTCGAAAATTCAAAGAAAAAGGATACTGGAGAAAAATAACAAACTGGCTCAAAATGTCCCTCCACAGGGAAAAGTTTATTTCCTGCTCAAGAACAAAAATGGTTCCGGGGGAAATCATTTTTGGTCCTTTGATCTAAAAGTAAATCAAATTTGCTCTTTCAGATTTTCTACTTTTACTTTTCACTTTTCAACCATTTTTAGTCGTGATGATTGACATGAAAAATCTTGATTTTGACTGTGTTGTTGGATTTTGAATTTTTATTTAATCAGACAAGAAAATTTGGCCAAGAAGCGCAAATGCCACCTTCTTTTCGAGATCGTAGAAACTTCGCGATGATTTACTGGAAGGAGGAAATTTATTTCATGGGTGAGTTTTAATTACAAATTTACTAAATACAAAGGAAAATTGAATTTTTTAAAAGAGTACAAAAAAATTAGCTACCGAGGTGATTCATTCGTGTTAATTTTCACAAAAAACATCTTGAATTGAAATTGAAAATTGAATTGAATTTTGATGTTTTAAATCAGGTGGAGAATCCTGTGAAACAGGTAAAGTGACAAAGGAAGTTCACGTTTTCAACCTAAAATCCCCAAAGTGGACTAAAATGGAAATGCTGGATCCGCGATACGATTTTCAGGCCTGCGTTCTCAACGGCGACATTTATGCCGTAAGCAAAAAACCCGAAAAATTGAAGAAAGCTCTACAAAACAAATTGATTACACAGTAAAAACACTTCTTCTGGTTTTCGTTCGATTGTCATTGACCACTTATGAATTTTGAATTTTATTCAGGTCGGAGGTTGCGAAGAGGGTCCGGGTGGTCCAACAGCAGTTGGAATTGGGATAAATACAGTGGAAATGCTGTCATTTCCGTCTCGAAAAAGTACGGGCGGAGATTCGAGTTCCGGGGCAACATGGAAGCACGCTGGGTGGTTCATGAACAGTTGTCGAGCTGATGCCGGAATCGTGTCGTTGGACGGAAAAATGTATGCTGTGAGTTACCTAAGCATATGCAATTATTTATGAATAAATTTTTGACAAAAAGCGCGTAGATTTCAATGATTTGCTTACTAAATTTCCTCTCAATTCAATTCAAATTTCAAACAGATTGGAGGTTTTGTAAGGAATAAAAAAGTTGGAAAAAATATGAGTGCGAGTGAACTCTGCGAGGTTTTTGATCCCAAAATCCGCCAACCCAAAAAAGATCAGTGGAATCCGATTGCTCCGATGAAGTTCAAAAGACTTGGCCTCGCTGCCGTGGCAACAACTAATCCAAATAGAATTTATGCACTCGGCGGAACTCTGAAAAGTCCATCCGAAAATTCAAAGTTAAATCCACAGCCGATGAACACAGTTGAAATTTACGACCCAGACGAAGATTCCTGGACAACTGGACCACCCATGAACAAAGCCAGGAAATTCTTTTGTAAATAAATAAAGCTGCTCCTTTATATTTCTGATAAAAACTGTTGTTTTTATAAGCGTAAATGTTTGTACAAAAAGGAAAACATTGCGACTGAAGTTTTGATCTTTTCTGTGTTTTTTTGTAATTTAGCGGCAGTTTATGCCAACAACTGCGTTTACGCTCTCGGCGGAGATTCTGATGCTAAACCGACGATGGAGAAATTTGATCTGTTGAAACGCGAATGGAGTTTGGAAGGGGATTTGAAAAAATATGGAAACTACGCAACGGTCGCTTTTAAGCCAAAGTGAGACTCTAATCTCGCATCGCAAATCTCCATTCTCAACTTGAATTCACTTTGAACTGAAAATTGAGAAATGTCTTTAGAGTTCAGACTGGAACCAAAAAATATTTTACTATCTTCCACATGTTTTTAATTAAAATTTACACTCAATATTTAGCAAGATAAAATACTTTTGAAGGTTGAAGCTAAAAGTTACAGCCAGGAATTTTTACTGTGTACTGACTATTTTGATTATTGATTATCTGAATAAAATCTGTTTTGTTATTGATATTACTTGGACAGTTTGATCACAAAAGAGTCTCTTATTTATGACTCGCAGCCTTTTAATTAGTAAGTAATCTTACATAAAACTTCAAACGGCGTGCAAGTACAGCATTTTTCATTTTGAATCTTCATTCAGCTCACACGTGCATAACAGTTTTGTTAGTTTGGACATTTGATTTTAAAGTTTTAGATTGTCACATCCGAAATTCCGCTTTTGAAGCCTCTCAATCCACACTCAAATCTCAATTCACAGGTACAACAACCATAATTAATGTGACGAGGACAAGTTACAAAGAATCTCAAATTGAATTTAAGCCGTTTGATACATTTTATACAATGTTGACTGTTGACGGTGAATTTGAACGCCGTTTGGAATAAAAATGAAATCCTCAAAATGAACAAGGATGATAGTTTGTCTAGTTTCACCTCCACAAGGGAACCCGCATGTAACCCGCACGGCTGTAGCTTATATTATTCTTTCATATACATAAAAAACTCGCACGCTAGTCGCTCGGCTATATCACATACAATTTTATATACATTAAAGAGACTCGCACGCTAGTCGCTCGGCTATAGCATATATCCGTTCATGTACATACAGGAGACTCGCACGCTAGTCGCTCGGCTATAGCATATATCCGTTCATGTACATACAGGAGACTCGCACGCTAGTCGCACAATAAAGCGGGCAAAAATTTGAGTATGCGCAGAATACGTGAGACAATAAAGCACATGCAAACGCAAGAGAGAGAGGAAAACACCAATCCAGATTACGCCATTCGGTGAACAAAAATTTAAATAGATGTTTTACTCCTTTTCCCAGTAATCGTCAAACCATGCTGTACAAAGTTTTGAGCAAATAAATTTTGAACCAGAATGAAGAATGCTTCTAATCTAACGCGAAACAGCTTCGGTTTTAAGAATAAAAAAATATTGAACGGCGTTGAATTTTCTCATAGACAATGTAAAACTTCCCTAGAGAAAATTAAACGAGAGGAGGTGGAATTTACAAAAGCGTTTTACTAATCTAACAGTTAGAAACTCTACTAGCCCTCTGGAATTTGGTGACTTGTCCAAGACATCTACGTAACTCTAAATTCTAAGCCTGATTACTAATCTCAAAATTAAGAATCTAAACATTCACATCTCAAAATTATCCAGAAAAGTTGGACGGTGACATTTTGGATAGACAGTAGGCAGTCAACAAAAGTGCTCAGAACATGAACAAAAAAATAGCGTTTCTGTCTCTTTCTTTTGTAAAAAAATCAGGAAAAAGGTGGGTTATTTTGGTCTAACTGTGAAATAATTTCAAAAACGTTTCTTCATGACTGCATAGTGCGAATTTAAAGTAAAAATTTGTAAGCGGCGTTGAAATCACGCCTCGAAAATGTAAAGCTAGTTAGAAGCCAAAGGATCACAAAAACCGAGTGGGTCAAAATTTTGACGCCGTTCGTAATTTATTGCAACCTTTTGGAGACTTTAGATACGAAGATTTTTCATAGGCTTCAGATGTCTCCGTCCTTCACAAAACACGTAGCCGTTCATCAGGTAAAAAACTCCTCCTTTTCTGCTCCTGACGTCAGGCAGCAGTTTGATCTGAAATCTTTTCGAGTTCATATTATTGTTCTCTGCACTCGATTTAGTTGAGTCCGGGTTTCTAAACATTTTCAAACCTCCTTAGGAGAATTTGCAGCTACAAAACACCGACTAAGCACAAAACAAAGATGAATCTCATTTCCTCAGTTCTGCAAATAGGTCGGTATGATTTGGCTTCTGGATTCTGGACGTCAGTTGTCAGTTATCGGTATGACTCGACGGGCATTTTTATGCACCAGTGAACTTGGATTTCTACCACAAACAAAACCGCCACAACAATGAACGCGCTGACCTGACCTTGACCTTGACCCAGGTCAAATGTGTTTCGGCCACTTCGTATCCAAACCCGACTAAAGCGACTCCCATTCCAGCTATAAAAGTGTAGAAAATTGCCTGCATAATCGGATCGTCCTTTGGAATGCCAATAATTTCAACGAGCTTCTTTTCTTCCATTTCAGCATACCTTACATATGCGTTCAATTCCGTGTTTCCTCCACCTTCATGTGGTTTTAAAACATAATTATAATAGAAACCCCTCGCATCCTCATCAGCACGAACCTTTCTCCAATAGTTTAAAAAACCGGCACTCACGATCCGTTTGAAGGAGCTCAAGACAGCGTCAACATTTGCAATTTTGAAGCTCCAGAAAACATGCGCCTTGAAAAATTCCTCATTCGTCATGAAAACCAGTCTGTTTGTTGCTACTGCAAGCATTTCAAGGTCACCCAGCTTTTCGTTGTGCTCCACAATTGCAAATTTTCCGGATGCCCAGAATTTTGGTACTGGGTTGCTGCTGTTTGGAAAGCCAAGAGATTCAAGCCCCACTAGCGAACGGACCAGAATCTTTTCTTTCAGCATCATTCCCATTGCTTTTGATTTTGATTGGTGATTTTGCGCTGAATTTTGATTCGAATCAGAATCAGAAGAATTCGTCCAGAATTTAACTATACCTTTGAAGAGCAGAATGTACATTTTGTTTATGACAAATTTAAAACCCTCATTTAAAAGATCCGGCAGAGTTTTCTCCGTTTTCTCAACTCGGGGCGAAATTATTATGCTTGTAAGAACGCTCAAATAGACATTTGTGAGTAAGAAAGCACAAAAGAGCCAAAGCAAAAATATGGCTTTGACTTTGACCTCCGGTTTTTCCGAAGTAGTGAAAGAAACTATTTGGCAAATTAGCGGAGAGGTCACTCCCAGGAAAATTGTGAACAGTGAATCAGAGTCAGTGGGTGAGTCTTTCTTTAAATCCAAATCCGAATTTGACCTCAAATTGACATTAGTCAAGGTCACTTTCCCTTTGGCATCCATAAATTTAAAAATAATCGTCACCATGGCAACGGATAATCCGAGGGCAAGCCACACGCCCAGTTCAAAGGGTGCTGTGAAACTTTTGAAACAAGATGGCGTGTCAATCTCCGGATTACGCGAGTAGGTTAGGCGGAAAGTAACCGTTTTGTACATGACAAGTTGGAGTTTTGTAGAAAGCGGAAACCAAGAACTCTGGCTTGATATTATTTCTTCTTGATAAATATTCTCTGGCCCTTCGCGCAGCACGCTAAAATTGTGAACCGATCGAGACCTCAGCATTTGCACCACTTTTATTTTAAAAATGTCTTCAAAGTCACCTTTATTATAAATGAGGGACCCAATTTGAGCCAAAGTCATTTTCTCAACATTCTCGATCCAAAATTGACCCGCATTTTGAGACAAGTCTAATTGTATTTTGCTCCCATGGAAATTTCGTCGGTCGTGCTCCAAGTGTTTTAAAATGTCTTGATGGGTGGTCCACAAAATTGGCTTTGGAATTGAGGTCAACTTGCCATTGAACTTGAATGTAGAACCGGCGGGATTTTCTTGGTGCTCTTGAAAATTCAACTCCAAACGATCGATGCAAAATCGGCCATCTTTTGAATTTCTTGAATCTCTTGAATTTCTTGAGGGTTTGCATCTAAACCGAATTTTAGAGATGGGAAAAGAATGGCCACGGCGGTAGAATGGCGACAATTCAAATTCGGATTCAGATCTTGAATTCTTGATTGACGGCATTTTGGAAAATGCTAGGTGAAAGAAATTTAGAGGAATGTAACTGTCAAAGAACGGTTCTTCGTCAACAAGCTCGACATTGTCATTTGTTTCTGTGACTAAAAAGACAAAATCTTGAATGACATTGATGCGCCAAAAACATTTTTTCTCTAGTCCATTCCACTCTGGAATGGAAAAATGATTATCGAGCGGAATCCGGATGGATTTTCTTTGGTTTTTAGTTGGATAGAAAAGGGGAATGTGAACATGGACAAAACAACCATCGCCGTGTTTCATGATCCAGTCTTCTTTGACCCATTGACTGTTGGCGTTGACCTTTGGTGCTTTGACCTCTGGTTGGCGAGACGTATCCAAAATGTCAAAGAATTGACTACTGGACCAAAAATCCGGGTGGGCAAGGATGTTTTCAAGGATTTCTTGAACCAGACGAATATCTGGACGCTCTTTATAAACCGAAACCGGAATCGGGTTTTCTGGTTCTGGTTCGAATGCGCTGTAATTTGCTATGGCGAAGAAAAATTGACAGTTTTTAAATGGTCGAAAAATATTTATGAGATTCGGTTCATTTTCTGAGTTGGAACTGGAACTGAAAGTAGACAAACGTTGATTTTGAATTTCTCTGGTTGTTGTACCAGAAATTCTACAAGATGATGACAATAAAACAGCAATAATGCAAATGTAACGGAATGGCACAAGAAATCCGGAGGAATCCATTTTCAAGTTTTTCAAGTCACGAGTGAAACTGAATACTGTACGCCAAAAACTCAAAGTTTTCTAAACAAGATTGTTCAAAACCTTTAACTCTCCTATCAGTCAAAAATGGCCCTTCAAATGGGGACTAAAAATCGCAATTTTTCAAAATGGTTACAAGAAAATCGATGAGTCGATTCATGCCAGAGCAAGAGGAAAGTATTTGCACACGTGGAGGGTGGAGAGTCTCAAAGGCTTTCTCCCAGCTCCAAACTCCAAACTCCAAACAGCGTTTCTCTTGATACGGCCAAGACTTAAACTGCAAATCTCTAGACAATTTTATGACGCTCAGCTCATGCAATGGTGCAGCTTTCAAAACTGTTTCTTAAAATGCAGAAAATTTAAATGTGGCATATTCAAATGTACATAAGGAATTCTCCAATGAGATTTAAAACAAGTATTGAAAATGAAAAAGTTCCTTTGGGAGCTTCACCTCGGGTATTCTAAATTCAACATGCAAACTCTTGTCAACTTGTTTCAATACCGCTTTGAGAACGATCCATTCGTGATCGATTTTTGACTTGTGTTGGAAATAACATTTTGAGTAAAATTCATTGTACGAGTTTTTTAACTAATTTCTTTGAAACATTTCTTGATTTAATCCTGTTGTTTTAAAATGTGGAATTTCATCCGGATTTTGGTTTGTGTTTCCTTGTTCAACTTTTCCTATGGAAAAATTGAGACGAGGCAGATGATTCTGCACAGTTCTCACGAGCAAAATCTGGACAGAATTGGGGCAAATTTACGTCCATTGAAAAGCTGTGTCTTTGTCATGGCAAGCGCTTATTTCGACCAAAACAAAAGCAACTTGACCAAAACCAAAGTTACACTGCACAACGCAGATGAGTTGAAGGATTTTGTAGAAGAAATCCTTGAAATTGTTTCGCAACATCCTGAATTCAAATTTAAATCCACAGTTCAAATTTTTGACCTCAATCTACAAATTCGTGACTATAAAAAATCCATGTGGAAAAGTAGATTTTTGAAATACGCGCCAAGTGGACAAAAAATTGAAGGAGAGCGGGAACGCTGTTTTGTTCAAATGTCTTTTCCACCTTTATTCGATCATGTGTGGTGGACAGAGCCATTTCACGTCGAATGGACTGGAGCTGATCATCCGTGGAAAAATCACCAGCCACTTTATTACTATGCAAATACGTTTTCGGACATTTTTCTCTTTGTCCATCCAGAAAAAAGTAAATTCTGGTACGATCCTGCATTTTTGACCTGTGACTTTCCGCGATTTTTATTTATATGGCAGTTCAATTTGATTCGTGTGAGGGACGTCGAGACTCTTGAAAGTAGGCTGATTTTTTGGCATCTTCATCACAAAAAGGTGGGCGGACAAAAAACTGTGGAGTTTTACAAACTTTCTAAAGGCCCGTTATCAGAATATCCAAACCACGAAAGTGCAACAAAAGAACTGATCCGAGTTCAGACCAATTTCCACCAAAGAACTATTCGGCTTCAAAGTGAAAATTTATCTGGAGATGAGACCGAGGAGTATTTTGTTTTTCTTGACCAGAAGACTCCTCGACTTTCTGATGTCTCTGATTTTTTTGAACTCGCCATGGAAGATGTGAAAATCGGAATGATTTTGAAAAGGCGCCACAATATGACGCTACAGGGCGTTACTTGGACTTCTTCGTTTCTTCGTGGACGCGATATGTGCGACCACGGAATTATCCAACCTGATCAATATTTGTATAGCAAGGGATCAAAGTCTGAGCCAAGTCTCATGGTTACAACATCCAAGGAATCCGTTTTACACGGAATGAACGCTCGTGTGGATGGGCGTTCCTGGATTCACCAATTTTTGACACCCTTTGAAACCAAAATTTGGGCAACTTTTGCCTCCACCTTGCTTATCCTGATTTTGCTCATCAAATTTTTCGTAAAAGTGGTCTCAGATCCATCCTCAACTATAGTCATCTCCTCAAGCAGTGGTCTAGCAGGTCAAGGTCAATCACCCAAGGAACGGGCAAAAGCAGGTCAATGTCAAGGTCAAGGTCACTCGAGGTCATTGTCAGATGACCCAGTTCAACTTGTTGTTGTCAAGTCGTTGTCCGTGTCTTTGGAGGCTGAATCAAAGTCAAAATCAGAAGAAGGTCAAGGTCAAGGACAAGGTCAGTGTCAAGTTCACTCGAGGTCATTGTCAGATGACCCAGTTCCACTTCCTCTTGTAAAGTCGTTGATCATGCCTTCGGAAGCTGCATCAAAATCAAAAGCAGGTCAAAGTACAAGTCAAGGTCAAGGTCCAGATAAAGGTCACTCGAGGTCATTTTTAGTGGATGCAATCCCGCTTCTTGTTCTGAAGCCCGTCATCGGTCAAACCAGTGAGATTTCGGACGACGCAGTTTTGATGACCAAATTTTTCCACTCTTTTTGGATTTTATGCATTTTCTTCATAACCACATTTTACTTTTCCATTTTGCAAAGCTATCGAGTCTCGCCCGTGACCTCTGGGTCACCCAAAACAATCCAGCAACTATTTGACCAGAAATACAACGTAACCATGTCGACTAGGGCTATACCAGTGCTCATGTCCAACATCAAAACCTACAGTTCAACTCAAAAGGGCCTGTCTCTATTACAAGATTATGAAAAACTGGCGAATCTGACAAGTGGCCTAGACTTTATTTCCGTGTCCGCTCATGAGGTGAGAGAGCATTTCAAAGAGGACCGAATTGGAATGATCTTAGTACCGGAAGATTTTCCGATTTATGCAAAAGTAATTCCACAGCTTTTCCAAAAACCTTTTTTTGTCATGAAACAAGAATTTTTTGTTCGCCCCGTGTTTTGGATTTTCCTCATGCCGTATGTTCACGGGCCGTTTGAAAGCTTCAACAGGATCTTTAACAGCGGGATTTTCCAATTTTGGCAGAAACTACACATGTGCAATGTCAAGAAGTGGCATAAAAATTTTGGCTTGATCAAATTGTTCAAAAATGAGCCGGAAGGTCGCTTTTTAGACTGGGAATATGCGTCAAAAACCTTGAAAACTGGAGAAGACGGTGGCGCTTTTGCACTGGCTCTCGGAGATGATTTGGTCCGAGGGGCATTTTATTTTTACTTCATTGTCATCGCCTCGGCTTTTCTGGCTTTTGCTGGTGAAATTGCTCTTCATCATGTATGGATACCACTTAAAAGGAAAATACAGCTATTCAGAACCATCATGCAGGAAATGGAGAACAGAAATCGTCAAGAGGATCAAAATTTCAAAGCTCAAAGCAGTCAAAGTCAAATAACGTTGCTGGAAAATTAAATCCAAAGAAGCCGCAAACAAGATCAATCATAAATCACATTAAGATACTTTTTCGGGCATGACTACAACCAAATCCCATCAAATCCCCAGCAATTCCGAACAATCCCAACAAATCCCAGTATTTTCCCCACCAATCCCACTAATTTCGAACAAGTTCCTACTAATCCGTAAACTTCAAAATCAGTGGAATCCCATAGCTTCGATGAAGTACAAAAGGATCGGATTTGTTGCTGTGGCAACAACAAATCCTAACAGAGCACTCGGTGGGTCTCAAAAAAGTCTGCCAGTTTCATTACTTTCATTCCTCAGCCACTCAACACGGTGGAAATTTATGACCCAGTTGAGGATTCTTGGACAACCGGACCACCCATGCAGAAACACAGAACATTCTTCTGTAAACATATAAAATTATTTTCCTTTCTCTTTCTTTAAATATTCAAAGGCACAAGTGTAAAAATGTATTTTCAAGGACACTTTTTAATTTTTTAGAAATGACAAATGGTAAAATTATAATGATGATGTTTTTATTTTTTCCCCTGTATTTGTTCGTTCATGATGCAGCTGCCGTATTTTACAAAAATTGCATCTATGCCCTCGTTGGAGATTCCTATAGTGAACCGATGATGGAAATATTTGACTTGAGAACACAGGAATGGACGTTGGAAACTGGTTTAAAAAAAAAGGAAATTTTTCAACAGCTGCATTTCAATAAATGTCCAAGTACAAAGTTCAAATACAGGTTTTCAATCTTTACACATGTGTTAGTTTAAAGTTTGGATTTTGGACGCTTTGTTGTGAATTGCTTCGTGTGTATTGCCAATAATAATTTTATTTAAATTGCGTTGTTGAACTGCCTTGTTCATGATTCATGATGTTTGTCACATGGATTTTCGTTTTTTCCCTTTTTAATTTTCAACCTTTTGAGTTTTGAGCTCAAATATCAAAATGGCTAAAACATGGTTTTAGTGATGGTTCGAAATTGGTGTTGGTAAATAACTGATAATGATTTAACTAATAAACTGAATTTCTGAAAATATCCTGTCTCATTTCTTAATTGTATCAAGCACCGAACATTTTCCTGACCTTCCACTAATTTTTAAGTCAAATAATGTAGAAAGAAGAAGAATAGTTAATGGATAATTATTGCAAAAAAAATAGTAATTACATTTCTGACAATGATTATTACACAAGTTATATTGAATGTGGAGCAATGACGTGAAATAAAAGAAATGTCTAGAATCCACAACGGAATTTCCTACCTGTTCAAGTTGGACGCCGTTCTGAACATTTCAAAGTCAGACACCGAATTTTGTAAGCAAGTTGTGTATGATGAATCCGCACGCACGCGTTTAATTCTATGAAAATATTAATCGTTTCAGATTTCTTTGAGTCTGTGGTCTCTGAACGGATAACGACAGTTTAAAATCTCAAATCTTAAGTGCCTCATGAAGTTGCAGTATTAAGTTACACATTTCATAGACATTTTTTTGGAATTTTTGTGGTTTTCTAGATTTTAGAAACGGGTTTGAGGTGAACAAATAAAATTCATGTCGTTCAAAGGATTTCATGGCGATTTATATAATTTTACTTGCAATCAAAAAGCACTGGAATGTTGATGTTGAGGTTTGTTGTTTGTTCTCATTGAGATCACTTTGTTGTCCGATTCAATTCAATATTTTGAAACTTGGTTCAGTTAACAAACTCATGGTAGTTGTTGGATTTTCAGAAGTGGGATTTTAGATTTTCATCCCTTGTTTTCCTTTGCTTTCTCCGCACTGAATCAATTTTCTCCGTTTGTAAATGGTTTCCTGAGGAAAATGAGGAGCAGACACGCAAATCTACAAGTAAAATGAGTAAAAATCACCAACGAGGTTTAGTTTCGTGCATCAAGAATCAAGAACCAAGACAAAATCAAAGAGTTGGCATTTTATTTCTGTGGCTTTGATTTGCAAGCCTGGAATTTCTTGTGCTTTGATTTGTACAGCATGTTTTATTGCTGTAAAATCATCATGTAAATGTACTATATTCTTGGCTTTACAATCGATAAAATCTAGGGCTTGGGTATGAAACGTGTTTCACTGCCGTTGAGCAACATTGAAGAAAATATGATATCTGGAGAGATTTTTATGTGTCACAACGGTTTAAAAATTTAAACGGCGTCCAATTTTCACATGTTTTTTAGGTCAGAAAATTAACTCTGACTCGTTTTTTAGTGGCAAGATAATTAAACTAAAATACTGTTCCAGCGTATTCACCTCCAAATTTATCAAAATGCTCAGCCTAATCAAATTTAAAATGACCTGGAACAGCAGACCAAACTGTAGCCATGGCCACGCACATTATTAGAAAATTGTGCTGAGATGTTTCGTGTTCTGTGTTCACAATTCCAACTTGCAAAGTCTGCATCTTCCCATTGAAATGAGAGGGTTGGAATCAGCAATCAGCAGCGAGTCCGGAGGAGTGCGAGGTGATTTTGAACCAACTTATCGTAGAGAAGGAAAATTCCGTACAAAAAATGATGGACGAGGAAAAACAACTTGAACTTGAAAACGCAGTTGAAAATGAAAACGGTACAAAAACATTCTGGTTTGATGATCAACGATACTTTTTGCTACTGCTGCAAAAACATGTTTAAAACTTGGTTCAACTAATTGGTTTTGCGATTTTGAAATTGACCTTTCAGAGGACAACAACAGAACAGAACTAAACACTGGAATAGAAATTGAATCAGAGTCAGATTAAGATTAAAATGGAGTCCAAATTCGTCCTTTGTTCGCTTGGCCTTTGCAATATTCTCTTGATGAACTTTTGACCAGATTGTATTCATTTGTCTTAGTTGTGGCCGCATTTCTTGCCCTTCTTATTTTGTCTGTTGGTCCGAGTCACCCTCAACCCTCAACTTGTGTACTTGGCTCTTTCACCCCAGTTTCAAAATGTCTCTACTTTTTTCGCCCTTTTTTCTCTTGACGTAATTTCCATGACGAGCATGGCTGTCTTTGCCTCCTTTTCGACAGTCACTGAAGTCCTCTGCTTTGTAAAATATCAGTCCGAACTACAGCGACTCAATCTTTAACTCAGGTAAACAGTAAAGAGTAAAAAGCTTTTGGTTTGTTACAGATTTTTGTTGAGCCTGAGAAGAGTACTATGGGATTTGGAGTCTTTTTGGGTGGGGTACTTTCAACCATGACGCCAAAGTATTTTGCCTATACATGCAAAAGCAAAGCTGTAGAACATAAAATTTACTACTAATTTTGTT